>JAXIUS010000001.1:0-25305 GCA_035593325.1 Pseudotriton montanus
TATTTTTACCCACCCAAAGCCCCTATTTTTTCCAGATTCCCCGTAATTACACTTTACTAACTATTATTAGAATATTTTGCTATGTTTTTACTATGTGCGATGTAAAGGTACACTTTGTAAGTGTAATAGTTGTAACTGTTATCTTTGTAATAGTTACACTTTGAATGGGGTTTTCTTTGAATAATCACGCTTTGAAACGACACCAAACCATGCTGTACATTGTTTATTTATTTATTTATATGCTTATAAAGCGCCAAAAGCCCGCAGGCATCAGGGCGCTAACACTAAAAACAACAAATAGACAACAAAAATAGGCTTTCACTACAATGTATAAATGCACTGTATTTATACAATGTGGCGCACACCGGCTCGGCTCGTGATTGAGCTCGGGCTTGCCATGACCAGCTCATGCTGAAAAATGTAAGGCTCACCCTGCTCTATTAAATACAGTGCCATGCTTGTAGTAATATAATATTATCCAGCGAATTATAGATGGGACTGGATGTGCCTTTATGTGTTGCCACTTTGTAAAAGGTGAATTTGGGGTAGATGGGATCAAGTGGCAACAATAATACACAAGTAAAGAACAGGTCTTACAAGAAGTATTTAGGCATGTCACTAGAATGTTCCTAGATAAGTGCATGGCTGTACAATAGCTATATAAACGTATTAAGGTATACCATTCATAGTAACATATCAACTTATGGCATAGGTAATACATTATATTGTTGTTCATACCGTAATTCTATTAAGCCGATGGAGGAATTGTTCATTCTTATACTGGCTAATAGGTTTGTGGTTCAAAACTGTATTCGAGTCACTTAATTCAGACTGACGTCAACAGAGCTGCTAATAGTCACGTGTTTGTGAATATTGTCAACTATGTAACTTGTCATTACATAGTTGACATTATTTGCTGAGATAAATTCAACTAACTTGTACAGGAGCAGTGTGATTCACTAACCCCCTCATTATGAGTGTTGCGTTAATTTTAGCGGTAACCCCCACAATTAACACAAAAATGAACAACTTTTTTTGGCGATAACACCAAAAACGTTGTTTGCAACAAATGTTCTTCTTTGTGGTTAATGCCAACAACATTTTTTTTTCAAAGTCTCAACTTTTCTTTGGGACAGGGGTTATTACAATTTTTAAAATGATCGTCTACTGACAATTTAAAAACCGTTGTAAAACCCTGGTTTTACACCTTTTTTAACAACAAATTCTGTCATTAAAAAAAAGTGGAGATGAAATCTAATCTGGGCGTATATAGATGGGTCTAGTGTGATGCACACAACTTTAAAGGATACTTTTTTACCGATGGGCAATCAGTGTAACTCAAAATGTGGAGGCGAGATTGGGGACATATTATTTCTGGGAATAAGGTTTTTCACCCTTTTGTAGGACGTACAGATTTTCATTGTCAGTACCTAAGTATATCGAATTTGCAAAATTGATTCTATTCTTGATGAATTCTGTTGCTGCTGAGAACTTTTGAGTATTTGTCTTAATAGTTTGGCTTGTTAGAAGCTGGCTTGTGCTATTTATTTATTTACTGATTTGTATTGAGCTTAAACCCACAGACATTAAAGTACATAGAACAATGACATGAAATGGGGACAGACAACACAAACAAACGAAAAGAAAGAAGTCAGTTGTCACAAGGAGCTAAATACTTGGAACAGAATAGCAGAAACAGGTTGGTGGCAGGGCTTTCAGAACAGTGGCACTGCTGGTGGCAGGGCTTTCAGAACAGTGGCATGGTAAATATTTAGGTAAAATGTTCGCTAAACAGGTGTGTCTTAAGCTGTTTCCTGAAAAAGAGCAGATTAGAGTTCTGTCTGAGTGGGACGGGTAGGGTGTCCCACCATATGGGTGCCATCGACTGTACGGCTACCTTTGATCAATGCTTTTTCATGAAAGGTTAATTGTCCGCGAGGATGCCCAGATGTGTATGTTTTTCTATTAACAGTGGTGGAGATCCTATGCTTTCTGGCCACAGGAAAGGGATGGGAAAAAATATATGTATTATTGTCGTTGGGCACAATCACAGTTTTACTAGGATTAATGACATAGCGGTTGTCAGTCATGCAGTATGTGATCAGTTCTAGGCAGCCTTTGATGTCCAGTGGAGTGTGTCTTAGGGCCATTTAGGATGATGACAATGTGTGTGCCATCTGCAAAGTCATAGCAGGATACTCCAATTTGGCTTATCATGTTCATGAGGGGGGATGGTAAAGGTAGAACACGAGAGGGGAGAGAAAACATCTCTAGTACTCCAAAATTGATAAGGTTATCATTTGAGAAATGTAGTACTATACCACAAAAGTCTTGAGTTCAAAAAGTTGCTCTCTTATCCATTTTTTTATATGTGATTTATACAAAATTTGCTTTATTCAAATAATTCACTTTGGATGTACAAAAATATATATTTTAGGAAAGGGAACTCATTACAGATGTTCTCCATTCGATTCATTCTTTTCAAGTTCAGCACATTTTCTACAACATGACACGAATTCATCAACATTCAAAATGTATAGTTTTCTGCAAATATCCTCCCACAGAGTAATACAACATATGACACCAATACACATGATTAACGCCGATTAAAAACAATTAAAAACAATATGTGTCTCTGTGCATTTTTATCCAACATCTTTCACCCGAGGTGTCTAATCACTAGATTATGGATTTCTTCAGGGATTTATGTATTATTCTCACAAGGGTATTTCATTTTTACCCTACAAAACTTTACAAGCTTGAACTTCTTCCACCATTATTTCTTTACATAGCGGAAATGGTTTTTGGTTCTTGCGCCTTCCGTATTATGCTCTCCCGAGCTTCAATCAATGCGTTTTAATGTGTTTTGGTTAGGGCATACAATTTTTTATGTTGCCTCTGCAGCACGCCACATAGACAATTTGGAGACGCCGTTTCTTTCTTTTCCTTAGATCCCGTCTTGCCTCGTAGGAACCAGCGCTGACCACGTCTTCTACAGCAGAAATGTAGAGCCAACCAAGTGGTTTGTTTTCTGTTGCTGAGGAAAGACTTGATCTAGTGCATCCAATCCCTAATTTTTCTAATCTTGAAATTAGTCTTTTATTATTCACTGTATAAAATGCTGCACAGAGGCCCAGAAGAAATAGTTACGAGCCTTTGGGTAATGTTGGTTCTAGTGGATGATAGCAGGTTTCCAGGAGTCTCATATTTGAAACTCATGTCACATGGTGCCAGGTCAGAGAGACGTTTTTTTCCCAGCCCCCTCTACCGGGGTCCATGCTGGTGTAGGTGACTCAAGCATCAGTATCAAGGTGGGTGCAGTAAACCTCTGGCATCAGTAGATGGCATCCTCCATCGTGTATATATGCACCAACACAGCCCTATTGCTTCAGTTCCTTGTCCCGCACCAGAAGCGAGGAGGAAACTAAATTGACTATGAAATCGTCTATACAAATTAGAAATAAAGTATATACAAACTTTCAAATGAAATATATACAAATAAAATATTTACAAATTTTAGAATTAGGGAAAGTGACAATTTGGAGGGGAGGGTGATGAGACTCTTGGGAGCCCTCTAATAGCCACCAGAACCAATGTTAGCCAAAAGTACATAAGTAGTTCTTCTAGTGGATAGTGGGCTCCCAGGATTCTCTTCTTTAAAACACTCCCACAGCAGTGAGTGTTGGCTGTGATG
Source organism: Pseudotriton montanus (assembly GCA_035593325.1). Classification (NCBI taxonomy): domain Eukaryota; kingdom Metazoa; phylum Chordata; class Amphibia; order Caudata; family Plethodontidae; genus Pseudotriton; species Pseudotriton montanus. The sequence goes on from JAXIUS010000001.1 coordinate 3,695, forward strand.
TAAAATGTGTAAAACTGTCAGATTCCGAGACTTGTCAGTAGTTTTTCAGTGATGGGACACAAGTGTGTGCATCATAGAGCTGCCAAACAATGCATCTCCCCTTTCAGCAGAATATAAATGGTAATGCCTTGCAACGGTGTGGGGCGAGAACCAGGTGGATGCCTGACATATTTTATATTGAAACAAGAAAGTAGAATGTGCTTTGATTACCTTGGGAGAAGTCTTGTTGGCTAACCTCATAGCACTTGTGAATGAAGCAAACCACACATCTGGACAAGGTCTGTTTTAAGACAGATTTCCCTTTCCTCTTGCCCTTGAATCCAACAAAGTGTTGGCTGTCATATCTGGTCTCAGAAGAGCATGAAAAATACTCCATTGGGAGGTTTTCCAATACATCTTCTGGACTTGGGGCACTCCGCAGATGTATATTCGACTATGGAGAACAGGAAGTGTCAACTGTTCTACGTCACCAGCCAGGCGGTGTGATCAGAATCATTTGGCATCATAATCATTTGGCACTTGAATTACTGGAGGAGTGACACCACTGCCTTGATGAGAGGCAGCAGGGGAAATATGTATACAAGTCAAAATACCAGGATATTTTGAAAGCATCCCTGAGTACACCACTGACAAAGAATGCTGTGATGTAGAACAGTTGACACTTCCTGTTCTCCATAGTTGAATATACATCTGCAGAGTGCCCCAAGTCCAGAAGATGTATTGGAAAACCTCCCAATGGAGTTCCACCCAGGGAAGACTAAGGAAAGATGACTCTAGGAGTCCACTTGCATGGTCTCCTCTCTGGCCAGAAGAGCTGCCTGGAGTTGTACGTTGTGATGGATGGCCCACTCACAGAGAAATGCTTCCTGGCAAAGCCGGAAGGACCCCAGTCCTCCTCTTTTGTTTAGATAACACATGGCTGTGGTGCTGTCCATGAGGACCAGTACTGACTTGCCATGTAATAACAGGAGGAAGAAACAAAGGACTAGCTGTATTGCTCTCAGTTCCAATAAAGTGATGCACTGAGACTCCACAGTGCACTGATGGATAGGTCGAGAACATGTGCTCCCCACCCAGAGAGCGACAAGTGTCACCACTGTCAGTTGAGGGTGCGTCAGTTAAAAAGGCTTGCATTTTCTGAAGAATGTCAATATTCCCCCACCAGAGCAAGTGCCTCACTAGGTGGGCTGTCACTGTTAGTTTTTCCTGTGGGTCCCCAGTGATTTGGTTCTATTGGGAAGCTAGAGGCCACTGGAGGTGCATCATGTGCAGCAGTGCATGAGGAACCAAATGAATGCAAAAGTCCATCAGCTCTGAGCAACCTCAGAAAACTCACTATTGGGATACTGCCACAAGGACCTGCAGCATCTATTGTATGGACTGAATCCTCTCTAGAGGCAGAAATGTAATTAGCAGTGCAGTGTCCAAGATAACCCCTATGTACTTTGCCTCCCAGTGCCAGCCCGCAGTCTGACACCCCACACACTTCAGGTGCTCTTTTCCCCAGTTCCCAGAGACCAAAGTAGCTAATGCAGCTCTGTCTCTTTGTTCTGCCTCCCCTTTGGACCCTATACCCCTTACCATCATCCAGGATATATTACCTTCACGACTCCTCACATCACTTCAGCAGTGAATGATTCCTTTGGCTCCAGTTATGTCCCCAATGGTCTGAAGCACGCCCTTCCTTGACCCCTCTGTTTTGTATACCTTTTGACCTATCTCTCTGCTCCCCTTCCCAATGAAGCTCTTAGAGGCCTTAGCCACACCTATGCTATGCAACTACCTCGGATCTCATCATATTCCCAACTCCTTTCAGTCTGGCATACACCCCTTTATGGGTACTGAGACTATCCTGGTCTCCATGATGGATGACCTCGCTATGATAAGGGATGAAGGTGGTGTCGCAGCTCCGATCCGTCTCAATCTGTCTCCTGCCTTCAACATCATCGACAATCCCACTCTACTTCAGAGGATCATTGAGGCATTGCAAGACCAGACTGACTGGTTTCAGTCCTTTCTCTCTGGCTGCTCACAGTCTATCTCTCCCCCTTTTCGCTCTGTCCCATTGCTCCTCAACTGCGGGGCTCAGCAAGGGTCTGCTCTCTCCCCTTTGCTCTTTAATATTTATATCCGCCCCCTGACTGAGCTGATCTGATCCCATGGCTTCCCGATTTACTCCTACGCCAATGACACCCAGCTTCTCCTATGGCTTGACTTGGAGGTGTGGGGACTGCTCACCGGTTGAGGGGTTGCCTGAAGGCTGTCAGGAACTCGATAAATACCAACTGGCTCAAGCTGAATGGGGACAAAACTGAACTATTGGTGGTTGGCCACCCTAATTCTCAGACTCCTGATTTCTGGCCCCCCAACCTCAGGCTTCTGCCGGTCCAACTCAATGTGGTGAAAAACTTTGGTTTTAAGGTAACCTCTACCCCGAAGCCCAGATCAGCTCTATCTGCATCGCTGGGCATCTCAAATTCAAAATCTTGCGTAAAGTCCTTCCACTCATTCCCACCACGCTTCATCAGCCAGTAGTAACTACAACTATTATGGGCAGTCTAGATTATTGTAACGCCCTTTTCCTGGCTCAGCCTGCTGGCCAGATCCATTGTTCGCAGATCCTCCAAAACACTGCCGCCCGTTTGGTAACTGGCCTTTCACGCCGCAATCAAATAGTTTCCACCCTGCATAAGCTCCACTGGCTCCGAGTGATATCCAGGATTAACTTTAAGGCTTTATGCCTGGTGCACAGGGCTTACTATGAGGAAGAACTATCCTACCTCAGAAACAAATTCATCAAATGCACTCCTAAGTGTTCTCTTCGGTCTGCTGACAAGCTTCTGCTTGTCATATCCAAATACATGAGAGAACGATGTGGTGGTCACGCCTTTTCTGTTGCGGCCTCCCGCCTTTGGAACTTTCTGCCTGTTCAGTTAAGCTCCATTTATTACCATCATTCCTTCTGATGGCTCTTAAAAACTCAACTTTTTTAGCTTCTTATTATCTTCCCCTGCATCAAGTCTGATCCTTAGTGCCAAGACGCTCTGGGGCATGCTCTGCTCTCTTCAAATAGACATAAAGACAAGGTGCAGTTTCTCTAATTTCAGCGAAAAACCTAAAGAATAAAGCAGAAAGCATGTTTGAGACAGATTTTGGCTGAGCCGGTCCTTGGATGACGACTTAATGAGCCAGTAGTCGAGGTAGGGGAACACATGGATGCCCTCCTTTTGAAGATGACCCGCCACCACCAGCAGCACCTTTGTGAAAAAGCAAGAAGCTGAGGTGAGGCAAAAGGGTATTACACAGAACTGATAGTGCTTCCCTGGCACCATGGGCCTTGTGGGTGGAAATGTGGAAGTACAGGTATGTGTTCTTCAGGTACAGTAACACCATCCAATCCTCCCGGGACAGGGCCAGCAGGACCTAGGTGAGGGTACACCTAGGTCCTTCCGCATGAGCTTGTTGAGCCTTCTCAAGTTCAAGATGGGACTGCAGCCTCTGTCCCGTTTCAAAACAAGGAAGTAACGAAAGCACCACTGTGGCCTCATTCGGTGATGGGCACCTGTTGAACAGCTGCTTTCTGAAGCATTTGCAGCACCTCTTGCTTCAGGATAGACATGTGGTCGCTCTGCGTCTTCGTGGAGATAGGGGAAAAGTGAGGTCTGTTGAGAAATGGGAGACACTATCCTGACCAAATGATCTGGTGGACCCAACATTCAGAAGTGCTCTCCTCCCACCTCTTCAAAAATCCCACAGTCGACCTCCCACAGGGTAGGGTGTAAGGTGAGGTAAGGTCAGGATGGCTGCTGAGGGGCAGATGCAACCATCGTCGAGCTTGCAGAACTACCTTTACCGCAGCCTTTGCCCCAGGCCCTAGAGGACAGCAGAAACTGTTTTTGGGGCTGCTGCATTTGCTTTGGGACCCGAGGGCTCTTGTACCACTAATGTCTACCAGGGTTCTTCTACTGATAAGAAAATCATATTCAGATGACATAGTCAGATGACATCAAAATCAGCAAAACCTCCTTCATAAAATCTGCCACTGGTTGGATTACTAGTTTTTAAAAATATAAAGCTGGCAGAGACTGTATCATTGTGCTCAATGGTCTCCAATCTCATCACACACACATTGGGCGCGATTTTGTTTGTGCTGAGTGAGGTTAAGAAACACAATTAGCACAAACGGAGGGAGACACCACTGGAGGGAGGGGAGAGGTGATACGGCACATGCTCTGGACGGCAGGGATGAGGAGCATGGGCGTATGGAGCCAGGCTCTTTGTGACATCAACTTACAGCTTCTGCTGTTTCCACCGGGCAGGGTTGTTCGGTGTGAGGGAGGGAAAGTGGGCACGAGGCCTTAAAACTGCCCAGAGCTGCTGCCATCCTCCTGCTCTCATACCGATGAGGGCCCAGCTACCTGCCTGAGGGTGCAGCACAATCTTTACCTTGGTGCAATTTACACCTGGTGCCATTTACCATGGTTTGGCCTGGACGTGTTGCAGTGTAAATATGGAAAATAAAAGCCAGCTGTCACATGTGAAAACAGAAAAATAGCAGTGACAGGACAAATATTAGACTAGATATTAGCAGAAAATTCTGCTCTCTGGCAGCCACCTTAACCAAATCAGCTGACTGAGTTATCTCAGACGAATGGTGCCATTTTGGCACCGCCTCCCGACTCCCAGCTCTAGTTGTCGAACATACCCTGGCTATCACACCAGGAAATTCTGAAAGCAATATTAGCCCTTGGTAACTCTACCTCCCCATTTGATTTACTCCCAATAAGGAGTTAAATCTTTAGCACCTTTTATTATTAATGACTGGGCTCTTGTTATCTGTTCTTTAGCGTCTGGAATTATGCATGATCTCTGGAAGCAGGCCGTAGTTACCCCAATCACAAAGAAGCCTGACTTAGACGTCAATATCCCTTCTTCATATCACCCGATTTCATAACTTACTTGGTGGGCAAAAGTGATTGAGTCAATTATGACAACTTGGATTCAATCACATTTAGAGTTAAACTCTTTTCTATACCCCAATCAAATTGGGTTCAGACCCATGAGGGGCACGGAAGAAGCTCGTCTTCATATTCGTTAAAGAGCCCTAGTATTAAAAGACAAGATATCACTGTCCAGCGATAATCCTCCTAGACATGACAGCAGCCTTTGACACCATTAATCATAAGTTGTTGGTGGAGAGGGCAGCCCCTGGGGTGGGGGCTTAGGGGGACAGTCCTATCCTGGCTCTCCACAGTCCTATTAAACAGACAGGAGTAGGTCCAGTTCCAGGGACAATTTTCTACGAAATGTACAGTTCCTGGAGGGGCCCCTCAAGGATTGGCGCTTTCCCTGGTCTTATTTAATGTTTATTTGCACCCCCTTGCAAATATTTTAGATTCCTTTGCCCTTACGCCATGTATGCAGACGACATACAGCTTCTAATAGACGGCTCTGATCATCAGGTCTTAACAACTGTATCTGCTGCTCTAGTGGCAATCCGCAGTTGGCTATTGGATAGCGATCTGCTTCTCAATAAGCTAAAAACCAAGATAATACACTTTACACAATGTGGCCACTCTGGTGGATTTCCCCAGAGTCCTGCATCAGATTCTTGTACCTGCTAGCAGTATCCTGGACCAGACTGACTGGACATCCTCCATACTCATTTAGAGAATCTTTGGCCAATCCTTATCTGACTATAACTTTCTTCTCTACACTGTATCTTCAAGAGTCTTCAGAATGTTCGATTACTGGCAATGCCAGCCATCCTAAGCAGTTGAGAGGGTGTGAGTTTTTTGGGTTTAGTATGGTCTCTGCTTGGCCCAAAGTAAAAATCCATTCACACCTCTATTTTGTTTTACAAAGAATACATGTCTGGGTAACAGAATTACATAATCTTAAAAAAAACAGGTTAATGATTGAAAAAAAATAAACCTGAAGAGAAGACAAAAAAAAGACAGAAAAGAAAAAAATACAAGGTCAAACTAATGGCAGCATATCAAATCAAAAGACATCCTGTAAAGCTACAGCCAAAGGGGCTCATTTCCTGCCGAAGCTCCCCAAATTCACCCTTTTAGCATAAATAATAGTTTCTAAATAATAGAACCTTTTCAGCTCTCCAAACCATTTTTCAACTGGAGGAATGGGGTTGATCCATTCATGCAAAAGTAAAAGTCGACCAATATTAATAGCAACAAAAAGGAAAAGATAAATTAAAGAACAATTAGTTGTGGGAACGTATCCAAAAATAATAAATTCTATTAACCTCCAGATTTTCATGAACCAATGTACTAAGCTCCCTAAAAACACCTAACCAATAATCAATAAGTTTGGGACAGAGAGCCAGCATATGACCCAAATTAGCCAAGGGTGCGCCACACTGCAAACATGTAGACCCCTTACTTGGATCGATGTTAGCGGCTCTCTCTGGTGTCCAATATTGTCTAGTAATGGTTTTGAATTGACATACTTTTAAGTTTGCAGGAATCAAAAACTTATCACTTAACTTAAAAGACCTCTGGATATATTCCTGACTGATTTGAGAGTCTAGTTCCCCACTCCATTTCTCTGAGAGTGTGGACAAGTCATCCGCGGTGGCCTTTAAAAAATTGCTATAATAAAAAGAAATCCTTTTCCCCTTCTGCAAAAAATATGTTCCCAAGTCAGAAAGAGGAGCAAAATTAAATCTCCTTAAAAGAGATACAATAGAATGTCGAACTTGCAGGTACTTAAAAAAACGTCTCCTTGACAAATCACATTTCTGACATAGATGTTCAAAAGGAGTCACCTGTTGACCCTCCATCACATCGCCTAAAAATCGGATCCCTTTACTAGCCTAGTTATCTACCAAATGGTCTTTGATGTTTGAGAACCAGACAGGATTATTACAAATAGGTATAAGTGGGGTTAACACTTGCTTATACAAAGCTTTTGTGCTCTCCTGCCACACTTTAAGCATATACACAAAGGCTGATTTCTCCACCCACTTTAAAGGTGGAATGAGGAACTGACTGAGGTTTACACGAGTCTCAGGTAGAACAATATACAAAAAGTACAGTAATCACCTGAATTCTGAGCCTCCAACAGTCTAGAGGCCATTGCCGACCAGTAATAAATCTGAAAATCAGGCATCTTCAACCCCCCTCTCTCTCTCTCCAACCGTAGCCACTTCCGGGCTCTTCTTAACCGATGATTATTTCAAATGAAAGTGCTCAAGATGGAGTTAAGTTTTTCAAAATAAGATTTAGGTACGTATAAGGGGAGGGACCTAAATAAGTATAAATATTTGGGTAATATTGTCATTTTTATGTAGTTAACCCTACCCAAAAGAGAGAGGGAGAGGTGAGTCCGCCGAGAATCTCTTTAACACCTTGAAGCAATTTCTCAGTTATTGCTAAACATAAGATTAATACAGTTGCTCAACTGAATCCCCAAATAAGATGCTTTAATATGGGAGTATTGAGATTGAAACGCAGGTAGATTAATTGCAATTATGTCTGTCTTAGTAATATTGAGCTTATACCTGGAAAGCTTTTCAAAATCCCCTGCAATTCGATCAGCCTCAGCCAACGACTCCTCCGGGTTCACAGTAGTCAAAGCTATGTCCATTCTCACCTCTATTGTCCCTTCCTTTTGTAGCTTCTTCAGTTTGAGAGTTGCCTGTCCAGTTACGGTTGCATGCTCTTGCTAGTCCACCCTGTGCTTCTCAGTTCCATCTATTTAGGGGCAAGTGGTTGGACGGTAAATTGGCAGTCCATTCCCTGCAGATCACTGCGAGCTGACACATGGCAAGAGATGAGAATATTGAGAAAAGGGAGAATAAAGGGATAAACAAGGCGAATAAGAGCAGATAGGAGTGGGTCACAGGGGCAGTGGCTGGGTTACTTTTAATAAGACATTACAGGAGAAAATGATAAGAGAGTAGGAGTGCCACGGGGTAGAGAGACAGTGAGCAGGTCACAAGGAGAGAAGTGTGTCAATTTGTTATTTTACGTTTGAAAATAAATTCAGTTTGAACTGTCACAACATATCAGGTTCAATTAATTTTTTTGTATAGGTTTGGCTAAAACTAAATCTTAAGTGCTAAACTAAGCGAGCCTGAACTGATTTCAGACAAGCTAGGCTGTAGAGGAGCATGTGCAAGAATGCCATCTGGACTCAGGAAGACTCAATAGGTCTGGTGCTCAAGTCAGGTTCCTCCAGTGGAAGAGTTTGAGATGAATTGTCCTAGGCTCAAAGGCTTACTTAATCCTCTCTACAGAATCTTTGCCCCTTTGTAAAAGATCATATCAGAAGCCCTCATTAATTACATTTACTTTGAATTTACTACAAGTTAATCTTACTCAATCCACATCTTGAAATCCTGAGTTGATCTCAATATTTTTGGCAGTGGGGATTGCTCTCAGAAGATTGTGTGACATCATCCTCAGATATAAGTACAGTGTTTCCTCAGTAGAGGCTATTTCCATTAGGACATTCAGTCATCTCTCCTTACTGTTCTGTTAGTCTTTGGCAAACCAGTTTTCTTTGGGTGTCTGCGAGGGTCGTCATCAGGCTTTCACAGTTTATTTTTTCGTTATGCTATCCATAATCAATTATTAACTACAGAGACTTAAGGACTCTTCCCTGGAACTTGCTTCCAAAGGGAAGGTATTCCAAAATTCTTTAAAGCCACCCAAAGGCCTCCCAGGCAGAGAACTTACTGCATCTATCTCCAGTCTACCTTAAGCAGCCATCCATGAGCTGAACTCTCTTTGCAGCTGGCGAGATGTGCCCAGGAACCACGGCTACATTTGTTCAGTTCTGAGACTGTGAGGGAGCGGTTTACATGTAAGCACTCTACACTCAGCCATGTCTTTTATCACACCAAACTCTCCAGCCAGAAGATCAGGGTCATTAACCTGTGTAGAAAAGTCTCAATGCTAGCTGGCACAAGTTTATGTATGAGCCACCTTTATATTTATTATTATTATTATTATTTATTTATATAGCGCCTAAGCCCGTGAGCGTCAAGGCGCTAAGGACGACACCAGACCAACTACGTGACATAAATAGAAGCTACAAGCATACAGCAAAAGAAGGTCAGAGGAGAAGCAGCAGTGCGAATAGACAAGGCAAGGGATTCAGCCGAAATGCTCAGTGAACAGCTGTGTCTTCAGCAGGCGTTTGAAGGGAACCAAAGCGTGCAGCAGCTCCGGGAAACTGATTCCAGAGCTGAGACACAGCAACCTGGATAGCCCAACCTCCCGCTCTGGCATGCCTGAAGCGAGTGTGAACCATCAGGTGCTGAGAGGCAGAACGCAACAGGCGTGAGGGGGTGTAAAAGCCAAGCCTAGACTTAAGATAAAAGGGGGCACTGCCGTACAGGCATTTGTGGGTCAGAGTGAGCACTTTAAACTTGATTCTTTGCCCGATAGGCAGCCAGTGTAGTTCCTTAAGAGTGGGGGTAACATGGTCACGTCTATGAAGATTACTAACAATACGGACGGCAGCATTTTGGATAAGCTGCAGGCGGGCAATCTCATGGTCTGATGCTCTTGCCAGGACAGCATTGCCATAATCGAGCTTGGCGCCCATTATGGCATGTGCCAAAGTGGCTGAATTAACGTCAGAGATATAAGGGCGAACTTGCCGCAGTAGCCGGAGATAATAGTGACATGCACTAACGGTGGCGGATACGTGGGCAGACATGTTTGTCAGTACTGAGTGTGAGGCCCAGGGATTTCGCTTTCTGCAACACCGGAATGGAAAAAGAGTTGATGCAGATGCTTGGTAATCAGAACCTAATTTGTGAATCATGTTAGGGGAAGCCAGCAAGAACCGTTTTCTGATCATTAAGCGAAAGCCAGTTCTGCTGCATCCATGTTTTGATCAAATTGAAGACAGCATTAATATTGGCAGTGTCTTTAGCTTTATCACCCTTCAGCCTGAACAGGACCTGCGTGCCGTCAGCATAGTTGTGGAAATGGACATCAGAACGCATGAGGAGGTCATGTAAAGGTTTCAGGTAAAGATTGAAAAGTAGCAGCGAAATATACGCACCCTGCGGGACACCGTACTCAATATTGGTAGCAATAGAAGAGAAACCGTCCAGTACCACAGCAGCCGATCTATTACTCAGGAAGGATTCAATCCAGGCAGCGGCTGTGGACATAATGTACTTAGTGACAGATTTTCTCCCAGTCCCTCAAGTCCCCAATCTTCCCCCAGATGCAGAGTGCCATTTCTGTTTACCAGGATTATTGTGAATGTGCAAGTTCATGTAGAGCTTACATACAGAGTATAATGGTAGCAGCATGTGTAAGGTGAGGACTAGCTCAGCTCTCTAGCTCAGCTAGCTCTAGCTGTCCTGCAGATTGAGCATTACAAAATATGTTTTTGGAAGGTAACAGAAGTTGCCATGGAACAAAAAAAGGTAAGTATGCATACCAGCAGTTTTTTTTTGTCTTTTAATGAATGGAGAATGAAAAATTTACAAGCAACCACGTACCTGGCAATTGAGGACTTTGCGGATGACATCACCATACATGGGGCTTGGAAGCACACAAATAACGATCAAGGAGCAAATAAAATATAAGGATGAAAGGTCGGAGAATAGAAAACTTTTTTCCCATTTGTAGCGGGTATGTAACGAACAGAAATCTGGCTCATGATTCAAAAAGCTAGCCAGATGAGAAACTTCCACGGTAAAATTGAGGCACCATGACTACTCCCAAATCTGAAGTGGCAGGTAACGTAGAGATGGTGACTTGGAACGACCTTGTTTGTTGATTTAGTGAAGAGCAGTTCCTACTTGAAACCACTCTATTTATTGATTTAATGAAGAGCTGTTCTACTGATCATGAAGATTGAACAATGCTTATGAACTCTCCATTATAGACTTAGTCACAAAACATGAATAATCATATACAATTGCGTTGAGTTCAACCTCTTTTTCATTTATTTTTTACACAACTGTGTTGAGTCATTTGGTACTTATTACACACATCATTTTCATCAATCCTAAAACAATGGCAGTGCAAATATAGGCACTCATTTTTACAATCAGTTAATTGTAAAAATTGCCTTTACACACTTCAGTCCTGCATATACATTGCCAGACATGTCCTGTTTCATCCCAACATTACTGCCTCAGGACTTCCTCAGGGACTATTCATGGGCATAGTGCTCTGTGAACTAATGAGTTTCAAAAATCTAACATGAAACCAGAAATGCCACCAAAGTTTTTGCAAAAACTTAAATTTTTGAGCCTGCAAGATAAAGCAACATACACTTATGTTGTTTTGATTTTCTGTACATCGTGGCATAGTTTCTCTACTTGGCTCCTATGTTATGTTTGAACTCTATCTTTTAAGACTTGTCAATAAAGATCAATATTACTACCACTACACTTAGGAGAAAACTCCTTGTCTTTAAGCAGGAGAAGAAAATTCTGATAAAGACCAGGGGAGCAGAGTAGGAAGGGACCGGGAGAAAACCAGTTATCAGGACCACAAGTCCCATAATGCACCTGTGCCCCAAGGTAAAGAGCAGAATGGCCAGCAAGGCGAATTAACAAACTATAATCCATCTTGCTACCAAACAAAAACAATGTTAAAAAGCATTGGTGTAAAATCTATCCAGCACTGTGAATTGACAAGCAGCGTGCCTTGGGGCAGCGGCCATAGCAAAAAGATGAAAACTCACAGAGAAGGGGAATTAAATAAGCAAGTTAAACGAAATGTCAGAAGTGATTGGCTGAGATATTATCAGCTGACATCCAGGCAGGTGAGGGGTATCAAAACACAGCTGAATCCCATCAACTGGTACCAGCAGTATAAAGGCAGCTAGCACCAAGCCAGCAGGCCAGGACCTGCTGAGAACCTGTCAGCAGCCAAGGAGCCTCCCAAGACTTGGAACTCTTTCAAAGGACCAGATCGTGAAAGTTAGCTTCACAGAATTCCAAAGGTAAAGGAACAGATGGTGACTTACCCTCCTGAAGTGGCAGGGTATGCCACCCACTCCAGATATGCCAAATGGAGATCCGAAAGGGCCAGTGATCATCAGCCGGGATCTGTGGTATCCATCCTTGACAGCAGCCATGCCGAAATGACCGGAGCGGCACTTGTGGAACCACCGCAAACTAACCCTGCCGCAAATACTGCATCAGTGACCAGAGGCCAGTCCAGGAGAGACTGACAGGTCTGCAGCCCTAAGTGAAGAGCTGAGCCAACCCAGGATTACAATACGAGAGAGGTACACCAGGGATGTGTACCAGCCCAAGAAGAGGTGACCCAAACTAGGATGATAATTCAGGTGAAACCAAGCCCTGAAAGAGTGCTAACCTGTGCTCATTGGGACAATGTCAACCAGTTCAGGGCTTGAGAAAAGTCTGAGGGGTGTGATGAAGAAGCAGTGCAATATCAAATAGAAGACTGGTGGCATTGTGAGGAAACAAAGCCGCTCCAGTGAGCAACGCCAGGATGCTGTTAAGACAGCCCAGCTGCTGTACATTACTGGATAGTCACAATGGGAGTACAGAGTGTGATTGGTGAGAGGAAGCGAAGGCGAAGCTATGGGTAAGGCACGACCAGGCAAGATACAGTAGAAACAGAAGAAACGTCAGTCACCTAGAGGTGATTTGCTACAATTAAAACGCAGAGAATGAGGGCCATAGCTCGTGTGACCAGCTAGGTGTATTCCCAGGCTGAGATCCTTAGGGTTAACCTTAGTTTAGATGCCATCCCAATCTGTTCTTTATGAACAAATAAAGCTAATTTTATAAACATCATCCTGTGTCTGGTTGTTATATCTGGTCTGAGCTGTGTCAGGCAGTTAATTACAAATTGAGCAAATCTTGTGAGTGACAAAATCAATAGATCGGGGGTGACCATGTCTAAGTGGATTTGTAGGTGGAAAAATAGGAGTCTGTTGTTCAGATACAGTAGTAATGTAAATGTAAAAGACACATGGACAATCAAAAATGTGGCAAGAAATCAAGCTATGGCTTGAACAAATGTCACATCTCTACAAATTAATAAGAGTATAAGTTGAAACCTGAACAGTTATGGGAAAATTGAACACGATTGTGTATTGCATTGGACTTGTTTGAGAAGTTTAGAAGAAACATTTCTCTGCAGAGAATCTTTTCTCTTGCAATTATCAGCTGATTTTTATTTTATTGAAATTAGATTTGTATAAGTGATATATAGAAGATGTTGAGGAAGGGACTTTAGATGTGACCGAAAAGGAAGACGAATGGTAGTTCTGAATATATGATCACTTTAATATGGTAAAGTGGACGGAAAACACATTTGTGGCATGAGAGAATGGTACGAGTGCATGGAATTCCAGGACAAAGTCTAGTTGTGGAAAAATGTATTGGTTGAGAAGTCATAGCAGGCATGATGGCCCTCGGGTAGTCAACCAGTAGTATGTGACATTGTTGAAAAACCGGATGTGTAAGTGACAGAAAAGCAGTGACCCCTCGAACAGCTGACTGGTAGCTAGATAGTGCCTCAACAGAGCTGGTAGAGACTGTGTATGGTTCTCAGATAAATTCCCAGTAATCCAGACTAAGAAAACAGCCTGAAGATCCCGCAACGAACAGCTGAGTAACTGGAACCCTACTAGGTTCTTTTGGGAAAGACAAGGTGGAAGAGTGTCAGGAGAACCATCGGTTCATAGGTTGGTGAAGGGCTGAGTGGCACTAAAAGGTAATTTGAAAGTCCTGTGAAGGACTCCTCAGCTATGCAACTGGTGAAGAACTTAGCTTGATTCTTACTGGTTGGAGCACCTAACAGCAGCTTCATGAATGAAAGACTGGATTGTTGTGCCCATAAATGGATGACAATTTAGCTATCCTTCTTTTAAGAACATGGACTGACAGACCTCTCTGCAAGTGATGCGATCTGCCACTGGGTGGTTTGGACTAGAGTTGAGGTACAGCTGGGCTAAAAATGTACTGTAGGTGCTATTCAATGATAATAACCGCTATATTTCAACCTACCAAGCATTAGGAATTTAAGCTTCAGCTCTGTTTTGGTTTTTGGCTCCCAAACTGTGTCTGCTGTTGCATGCTTTGGACTTTCTCTCTCTCTGCTTCACACTCACCTATTGGGCCCAATTTAACACCATTCTTGGTGTGTCCTTACACCGGCATTCTCTGAAGAGTAACACTCATAGGCAGTGTCACCTGTTTGGGCCTTGTGTGGCCCATCTCCATGCCACTCTTCTCATAGTTCATCCTTAACATCCAGCCATGCTTTTCCTTTCTCTACAATTTGCTATTGCCAAGTGTCTCCACTGACCTATAATCACACGTCCTCATATGCCTCCCTTCATTTAAATACATGCATATCACAATGTAGGGAAGTGTTATGAATGCAAAAGCAGAATTGTTTAATAAGTTGCTTGAAACTGAAATTTGTGTAAACCCAGGGAGATCAAGAGAGCAATTACTGGATCACTCTAACTTGCCACATATGGTGGTAATCACTGCCCAAGCCAGCTCTACTAACTTAGGTGCCCTCTTGAAGGAAATGTGGGTTGTCTCAGCATCTCTGCTTCTGATGTCTGTAAGCTTTGCTAACACCTCCCATGGATTGTTAAAGGGGACATCTCTCAGGATCGTTCTACAAACTAAAAAAGACAGTCTGAGAGGTGGGTCAGCATGCTTACTGTGAATAATCTTATTAGGTTTACATTAAGTATAGAATTTTGCAGAGTATAATCTGTGTCTTACGAGTACCATACCTGTTTGCAGCGCGTGTGTTTATCCCAGCTCCTGATATCTAACGCCATTGCAAGACTTCCGAGGCTCATAGGGCACAGTTCAAGGAGATGACAACTAGTTTGTACAAGAAATGAACAACATTAAACATTAAATTCGATACAGAGGATGCGATTAGCCTCGCAAAATGCCAGAAATCGAGTCACTCACTTTGAGACACACCACCTACTTGTGATCCTTTGGAAGGTGTCTCATGAGTGACAGATTTGTGAGTTTTCGCTGGACTGGGAAGAGCAGAGGGGACTATCAATGAAGCAATTTACAGAGGGATGCAGGTATGGTGACTTGGGCAGCTGCCTCAGAAGGTATTCCAAAGAATGGTAATCATTATAGGATTAAAGGGATAGTCCACGAAATGAAACATACGTTTATTCAACCCCTACCCCTGTAAAAAGTCCTCCTAATGCTTAATTTTTTAATGCACTTTCATATCTGCAGCAGCAGCTCTCCAAAGTCTTGCTGTTCCAGGCTGACATTGCCTCCATTTGACACTCCTTTGCACAGCTTAATGTAGCAGTAGTCTGGATGTAATTCCTTCAGCTGTAACAATGTTACTATCTTCAAGGGACGTGCAAACAATGTTTCGATCTTCTAGCAGAGTGTACTGCAGCATGACCCTAGTAAAATGCAACATTATTGCAGCTGAAGGAGTTCAGGCTACTTCTACATTAAGCTGTCCAAGGATGTGTCAAATGGAGGCAATGTGAGCCTGGAGCAGCAAGACTTGAGGGTAGCTGCTGCCGATTAGAAAATGCATTAATACAAAATTAAGTGTTAGGAGGACTTTGTACTAGGATGAGGGGTTTTGAATAAGTTTGTATTTCATTTTGTAGGCTATTCCTTTAAAGCGATAGGACCCACCCTACTGAGAGGCATCACAGGATCCAGGGCGGTAACCCTCCCCTGGGGATGCTTTAACGGATGGGGCTATCTGCACCCAACATTTAAGCAAACAAACAAAATGAACGAGTGATCCCCAAAACACTGGATAAGGACACAAGGACAAAAAAGACGAGAGATCCTGGTTGCTAAGAAGTTCCCAGTGGTTCAGCTAAGAGGGTGGTCTTTATAGTGAAAAACTGTTGTGCTGACCAGAACAAATTTCCTTACCGATTTCTTGATTGGATGACTAAAGCTGGAGAATTGTATCCATGAGGGGGTCATGTAAACGGAGGGTAAGGCTAGAAAATCCCAGAAACAGCACTCAAGCAGTGTATTGATTTACTTGACCTTACCAGTCCAAAGATGCTTCACAATGGGCTTATGTTGAAGTCTGAGTAAAACCAGTGTGAGTCTTGTTTGCTCAGTCCTTCTGGTAAGTAGATAAGATTGTGGTTCTGATGTAAACATGTGTGAGGATGACTGAGAACCTTGCGGTGTACCTGAGGAGTGTGTGTTAGAGTTCTAATACATTTCAGATTGAACAAGGTGGTAGCACAGACCCAATATTTTCTAATTAAATTGTAAATGGTTGTTAGACATGGCTTAACACATTCCTTCGTATGTGTTGCAATCACATATATAACATGTGTACCAATGGAAAAAAATGCAATTGTATAGTCTTCTCTACTATCTTTGTTCATAATCAAAATTAAAATCATACAACATTGAAAGTCACAGTTATTTTATGCACTTTCGCATTGCAAAAAATCTAAATATCATCATGTGGCTATTGCACATTGCTGGATGAGTTCACTATGCTACTATTCTTTTTAAATAGGGCTACATCTTGTAACATACTGTAACATAGCTTAAAGGTCAATGCAGCTTGTCTCATTACTTGCCATAGTCACAGCATTCAAAGAATTAAAGGGGCAGCCAAACACCCTCTATTCCAAAGGGAAATACAGGGAAATAAGTATTCTACCCCTTTTATATATATATGTCTTTATTTATAGACCATTTCTTAAGTGTAACAGCATCTACATTTGAATTACTTTATTTTATTATTTTACTAATCGTTTCTGTTCAAATAGTTATTCATATGCATATACAAAAATATTACAAACATTAAACATAGACCAGTTTGATAAATGGCACTCATGTATACAGTGGACATTCAGCAAGAGCTTTCGGTTAGACTAATTACTAATTCGTTCTATCACTTATACTGTACTACATGTCTACACATTTATACATAATAGCGTTCCTGTCATTCTTAGATTTGATTGTCATCAGGAACTCCAATTTCCACAAGCTTTCAAATCTGCTTCTCTTCTAGAAACAATCATCTGCAAATAAAAATGAAACATAATTATTTACAACTTCACAATGCCAATGTGTTGAGTTCACTCACAAATACATTACAAAACAAAGATAACATCCGGCATACTATTTTCATTTAATGAGAATTCTGCAATATCTTGGTTGTCACATATGTTAAAGCAGAAAAAATGGACCGGTTACCCAAACACTTAATAATGAATCACATCTTTCTGCCCTTATAATATCATTTCCTCAAACTGCTCCCAAAGGACTCCATACGAATGGTCGATTTTTTATTTGCCTATCTTGTGGGAGAAAAAACATCCCTGTCATTTCATTTAATTGATTTATAAAGCGCTTTCCGCCTAAGCGCTGTACATAGCAAACAGAATGAGATTACAATAGTATCACAATATAAATAAAGACTAGAGAACATTACATAAAATCAGTAAGGAATACAGGCAGAACCAGCAGGTCAGAGCAGTAGAGTCACAGAGCTTTAAGGTCACAGAGCTGCCTCGAAGTGTTGCAGAGAGGCAGCATGAAGCAAGTGTGCCTACAAGAGTTTTTAAAAACAGGGAAAGTGCGGTGGTGGAGCACACAGCTAAAGGAAGAGAGTTCCAGTGTAGGGGAGCCAATAGCGTAAAGAAGTGAAAGTGAGAGGAGGCACAGGGAGGGTGAGGGGTACAAGAAGAAAGGTTCCAGCAGAGCAGAAATTTATGGAAGGCTGGTACAGAGAAATGAGGGAGAAGAGATAGGAGGGCGCCAGGCCATGGAGGACTTTATTTATTTATTTATTTATTTATTGAGCTTGTATAGCGCCCAAACCCTGGGGCAACAGGGCGCTACTTGAAGGCGGTTACAGAGAGCAGGTACATACATAAGTTACATTGATGGAATCAAAATTCCTGTGGCCAAAACCGTAAAGACACTTGGCGTCTACCTAGACACAGAACTCAACATGTTCCAGCAAGTCAACGTGATCGCATCATCCCCATCCTATGGCACCAAACTCAATAATCTCTGCAGACCCTTCCTCTCCACCCCAAACTGCATATCCATCGCCAGAGCAATATTCGTCTCCAAGCTCGACTATTGCAATGTCCTCCTCGCAGGCACCACGCAAAAAGCTCTCCAAACTCCAGATAGTCCAGAACAACTTTAAAGGCAATGCACAGGAAACAGAACTTCAGTCTAAAGTCAAAGGGTAGCCACTGAAGAGAAATTAGCAGATGAGAGACATATGAAAAGGGAGGAAGGTTGAAGATTTAGCGATCAGCGGAATTGAAAATGAGGAGGAGACAAGTTAGAGCGGAGGTAGGAAGGCCAAAGAGAAGAGTAGAGCAATAGTCAAGTCGAGAGAAGATGAGAGTCAAGATCAGGCTTTTGGCAGCCGCTTGGGTGAGAAAAGGGCGGACTTTACGTAAATTGAAAAGTTGAAAATTGCATGAGGAGACAACCAAGATTTGCAGGTGAAAGGAGAGGGTGGGGTCAAAGATGACACCAAGATTTTTGGCTTTCTAACAAAAGGGGAGAGCGTGATGAGGGAAAGGACGAGGGGAAGAGAGTGAGAGGGTGAGGAGGCATGGCAGAACTAGTTACGCACCTTCCAGGTAATGTTGGTTATGAAGGATAGTAGAGGGTTCCCAGCATTCTCATCATGAACCAGGTGACCACGTGGTTTCTGTCGGGAGAGTGAATAATTTTTCTGAGCCCCCTATACTGGTGCTCGAGGCTGGTGAAAGTTAGCGGCGTCATTGTCGAGAAGGTGCGGTCGACCTCCGGTGATGAAAGTGAGTGCATGCACTTCCATATATGTACCAGCTCGGGCCCCTTGCATCAGTTCCTTATGTGCTGAGCCAGGCTCAGGGGAGAGAAACTAACTAGGGTACCTCACAAAATATTAGAAACAAAGTATATACAACAGTGGAGTATATACAGGCTAAATTTGGGGAAGTGACAATTTGGTAGGGGAGGCTGGGTGGGTGATGAGAATGCTGGGAACCCTCTACTATCCATCAGATCCAACGTTACCTGGAAGGTACTTAACTAGTTTTTCTAATGGATAGTGGGTTCCCAGCATTCTCATCACGAATCACTCCCAAAGCAGTGTACGTGGCTGTGGTGTGAAAATTGTCAAAGACAATATATACAATATATACAAATAAGTGTATATACAGAATACAGTTGTATATACAATGATAATAGCCTATAATCAGTGTGTTCAGGGACGTGCCACAGAATTGTGCAGCAAGAAGCTGCCATACAAAGCATCCCTCCATGCAGCCGTGTCCAAATTATAGTGACAGGCAAAGATAAGAATATTAGACCAGTTGGCAGCCTGACAGATATTTTCTAGCGGCACCCCACCCAAAAAAGCAGTGGTAGTAGCGGCACCTCTGGTGGAGTGTGCCCTGATCACTTTGGGGGGAACCTTACTAGCAATCTCATAACACTTTCTGATCAGAAGCATAACCCATTTGAACACGGTTTGCTTTGATAATGATTTTCCTTTTCTTTTGCCTTTATAACTGACAAAAAAGTGCGCGATACGTAATAAATAAGAGTTCGTCTAGGGCAGAGACGGTGCAGTCTTCTCTCCACCCATCCCGGGTGGGGAGGGGGATAAAAGACAATAGATTGGGATAAATGAAAAGGGGACACTACCTTGGGCAAAAAAGAAGGTTTAGGTTTCAAAACAACTTTTGTTGGCTCTATTTTTGTATAGGGCTCATCAACAGACAAGGCCTTTCTCTCGCCTATTTGGTGGGCAGATGTAATTGCTACCAGGAAGATAGTTTTCCAAGATATTAATTGCATATCTACAGCATGCATGGGCTCAAACAGAGGCCCCTGCAGAACAGAACGAACCAAAGACAGATCCCAGGGCTCAAACGTAGGAGGTCTGGGAGGAAACATATTTACAAGTCCCTTGAGGAACTGCTTTACCAAGCCGAACTGAAAAATAGATTTCTCGTCCGGAGAACGAGTAAAAATGGAGATGCCTGCCATATAAACATGAATGGTTGTGGCGTTCAGCCATGAGTCCGCAAGATGACGCAGGTAGCTCAGGACTAAAGTAGCAGGACAGTTGAATGGATCCAAACTTTTAGAAGCACAGCAGTCACAAAATCGCGACCAACGTGACTTGTAATGGCTCTCGTTGATGGTCTGCGAGCAGCCATGACTACCTCCAGAACATCCTCAGTCAAATTTCAGTGGCTGTATCTCACCTGTTCAGAAGCCAAGTGTGGAGCTTGAGACTGTCTGGGTGAAGCACCTGCCCCTACCCCCTGCGATAGCAGGTCTGTCCGAAGAGACAATCAGAACGGGGTGGCCACACTGAGGTCCAACAGATCTGAGTACCGGACTTGCCTGGACCAGTCTGGTGTGATCAGAATCATCTGACACCTGTACAATTTGAGGTGTGCCAACACTACCCCAATGAGAGGTGGAGGGGGAAACGCGTACTCAAGTCTGAAATACCAGGGAGTTGTGAACGCATCTCCGAAAGCACCCCGGAGGGGGTAAACCCTGGCACAAAACAGACAACACTTGCTGTTCTCTGCAGTCACGAAAAGGTCAACTTGCGGAGTGCCCCAAACGCGGAAGATGGAGTTGAGAACCTCCTGCTGACGCTCCCACTCGTTGGAGACTGAGGAGCGGCGACTCAGCGAGTCTGCCTGCACATTCTCGGTCCCGGCCAGATGAGCTGCCTGGAGATGAATATTGTGCTGGATGGCCCACTCCCAGAGCAGGAGAGCTTCCTTGCAAAGCCGGAAAGATCCCACTCAGCCTCTTTTGTTCATGTAGTGCATAGCCACGGTGTTGTCCATCAGAATCAGGACAGACCTGTCATGAACAGATGAGAGGAAGGAATGAAGGGCCAGCCTGATCGCTCTCAGCCCCAACAAGTTGGTGTGTTAAGAGGACTCTTCTAGACTCCACAGAGCACTGGTGGATAGTTCCAGGATGTGCATTCCCCACCCTGAGAGCAACGCATCTATCACTACTGTGATCTGAGAGGGAGGAGGCCGAAAGGACTCGCCCCGCTGAAGTATCTCCACGTCCCCCCACCAGCGCAAGTGCTGCACTAAGTGGGTTGTCACAGTTAACTTTTATTGTGGGTCCCCAGTATGTTGGTTCCACTGGGAAGCCAGACTCCACTGAAGGGGCCTCATGCGCAGCTGGGCATGGAAACCAGAAGAATGCATGAGGCCATCAGGCCTAACATTCTCTGGAAACTGACTGCAGGGACTTGAATCCTCCACAAGGACCTTGCGCATCTGCTGAATGGACAATATACTCTCTGGAGATGGATAAGCCTTTTCCAGAAAGGTGTCCAATATCACACCTATGTATTGGATTCATCTTGTCGGTACTAGGTGCGACTTCGCTAACTTCAGGGAAAAGCCTAGTGAAAAGAGTAGAGTGCACATGCGAGGCAGAGTGCACACGCGAGACAGATGCTGTCTCAACTGTCGAGAGTATTGCCACAGAGGAACTTGTATTTATATTTATTTATTTATTTAATCGAAAATAAATAATTCTTTTAATTTGTTCTTGTCTTGGAGATGATGTAGTTCCTCTGCTCCAGCAATGAATATCCTTCTGTAGAAGTCAATCCCAGTGTACC
>JAXIUS010000002.1:0-24512 GCA_035593325.1 Pseudotriton montanus
AATGGAAGCCAGCCCACCCTCCTCCTCCCGATCACGGCTGCAGGGAAGTTTGATGGGTTGCGTATGTGCAGCATACGCAACCCATCAAATTACCAAAACCAAACTCGTAATTTGAGTATGGTTTTGGAAGAAATTGGGTTGTGTAGCAGTGCGCAGGCTTGCGCACTGCTCGCAAGCAATTTCTTGATGCCACTTGCCATCCGTAAGAAAACTCGTAATAAGGGCCAGTATGTTACACTCTTGGGGTAATCATGTACACTAACTATGAACCTATTTGTAGCCCTAACCTAGACTTTGGCTCTGCCATGTTACAATCCCTTTACTACTTTTCGTGTTGCTATTGTACAATTGCCTGAAGTCAATGTCCCACTTCTACACTTCTTCTGATGGAGCACTTCCCTCCCTACCTTGACTATGAGTGCTAGAGGCAGGGTGCACCATGATGGACTTGCTTCAAACATGAATTTGGCGAATGATAATGCTTACAACCAGTCTGATAGTCCCATTCCATTGGGTAAATACCAAACCACAGCCTCAGGTACCTTTACCCCTTTGGCAGGAACGTCAGTTGAAAATAAGCATCCTCAAACACTATTATTATGGTGCCCCAGGCAGTATAGTAGGGATTGCTGAAAGGGGTTTCTAGAATCTCGTCAGTTAAGCACTTAAACATGAAAATGATTCAGAATTTTGTCAAAAACGAACCAGTACCTCATGCTGCTCAGTGACTGGGGCAGGCCTGGATGGTTCTGGAATATTGGCCTTTGGCTTAAGATGCTGAAAAATATTGGAAAGAAAGCCAGCAATTAAATAATCTGATATGTTCAATTCTGTCAACAAGTCAACAGTTGTATCAATATGCAGAAATATTCGGTAATATTGTTTCACTGTTTTGGTCATTGTCAAGGGTTTGGCAGTATATAAAGGTACAAGTTTGGATTACATTATCTATTTCATGCACAATGGCCTCCTTGACACAAGGAGCTGGTAAACAAAACATATCTACACCATTTACTGTCTTATCCTTGTACTGTATTAGTTGTTTTATCAGTCTTAGTATTTATCTATTCTTTAATGTAGCTTCACCATAATTTTGTCTTCTCTTTCCTCTGCAATCCCACAGAGAAGGCCAAATATATACGTGTGTGTGGGGGGGTGCGCATGCACACACACGTGTGTGTGTGTGTCTCTCTCTCTGTCTGTCTCTCTCTCTCCCTCTCTGTCTATCCGTGGACTGTTAGCCATGTTTCTTGAGGGTGATCTTGTCAATCAGTTATGACTGTATGATGTGTCCAATATGGTACCATTTCAACAGGCACACCTTGAAGCTACCGATGGCAAAACCATGGTGAAATGCATCCAAGTACAGTCAAACCTGGGAAAATGTTTAAGACTTTGCAACCAGGCTCAAGAAAAATAGAATGCTCATCACACAAGAGTAACAAACACTACAGTATGTCTAATTTAACAGAATTAACATGAGCAACCAGAGGAATATAAAACAACATTTTACTGACATCACTGCAAGTGAAAAAGATTGTAAAACCATCTGGTAGGTGGTAGGAGGTAGAAGGAGGGGAAAATGGCATAACGGAAGTTATAACTTGTAATATTAGCAAAATTAGAATGATATATAGAGAAGCACATCATGCAGTAAGGGTAATTTTTTAAGGCAAAGAGCTAAAGTATGCTTTAGGAATAGCTGTTCACAGCTGATAGTATGCATTGGACAAAAGATAGAGGGAGACAGAAATGGCTTTTATTATGTGCTGCATGCCAATGGCTTCAGGGCATTAAAATTCAATAAGGCCAAACCCACACTTAAAAATTACTAGTACTGAAAGGCAACAAAAATTCTTAAAATGTAAGAAGATTAAAAAAATTGCAAGCAGCAACAGGCATCACTGGGCAGTGCAATGAAAGCATAGAAAAAGGGGCTTATGGGGGGAGGGCAGGGGGGATGAGGGGAAGGGGAAAACAGGAAGACATAAAGGAGGTGGGGTTCAGCAAATCAGGCCTTCCAATGAACCAGCACCTTTAATGGGCAACTGATTACTCGGATGTGTTCTGATAGTGACTTTTTCCACTTCAGTGCTACTTATGCATCAGCTGCATTAAAAAAAGCAATGATTAATCCAGCATTTTGCATGTGATTTCCCATTGACACTGAATACCAAGGACAGCAGTTAAGGGGTTAAAGAGGGGGAATGATTGAATGTCTCTTAAATCTCTTGAGAAAGTGTTGTAGAGTCTTAGGAGTAAGACCCTAAGGGATTTATTTTTTTTTAAATTGTTTTTATTTTCAATTTCTACTAACGCACATGCAAGCCCTCGGGCATCAGTGCGCACACACAACAAAAGGACAGCACATACACACATACATAATAAATAACAGATAAAAAGCATCCACCGGACGGAGGCAAAACTTGAAGAAAGGGCAGTCTTCCTGCAACTATCCCTCCACGTAGAATCAGAAAAACTCCTAGACGACCATCAAGCGGGTTTCAGAAAAGGGCACAGCATGGAGACAATCACCACTACTTTCTTGGAAGAACTGAAATTTAATGCAGACAAAGATAAAGCAGCAGCACTGATACTGTTAGACCGTTCAGCAGCTTTTGACACCATACACCATAATATACTGCTGAAGAGGCTGGATTCCATGGGTATAAAAGGAACGGCATTGAAATGGATCGGATCTTTCCTGAGCGACAGAACTCAAACGACATGGATGCCACCCTGCAGATCCAGCAAAAAAACAATCAACTATGGAGTGCATCAAGGAGCCTCGATATCCCCCCTACTGTTCAACCTCTACAGTAGTCCACTACTCAAAATACTAAGAGAGCACTCAGGTATCACACCCTACAATTACACAGACAACACCCAGCTGCTAGTTAATTTCAAAACTCCAAAAAAAGCACCCCTACTGGAGTTGGAAACCTGAATGAGGTAGCTAACTGCATGGATGAATCAGAACCATCTGGTACTAAATCCAGCAAAAACGGTGATCATGCTGACCGGAAATAAGAACTGCTTCCCAGACAGCATCCCATGGCCACAAGAACTAGGACCTCCACCCATGACCACAGAAGAATGCGTCAACCTAGGGATACTCATGGACCCGAAAATGCTACTAAGGAAACACTGCAACAAGGTCACAAGATCTTGCTTCATAAACACAAAAATTCTCAAAAAAATACTATCACATCTGGCCTTCTACCTCTACACTCTACAAAGGGCTCAGAACCTAGCGGTCAGACTGGTGCTAAATCGGAGGCCCAGCCATCCACGAACTACACTGGCTCCCAGTAGGAGAAAGAATCTCATTCAAATCACTATGCTATGCACACCAAGAGATACATGGCAAAGATAGCAACGTACTCTCAAGAAGGCTCAGGATTTCACCTAGGACCAGGCCTCAAGGAAATGGCGAAGGACCAACACTAATAGTGCATCATACAACAAAGACAGGATGGGTGGTTCCGTCTTCACCAGAAACTGCGCTGTCTTATGGAACAAACTACCGGGGTATCTCAGGTCTATCCCCATATAGGCAAAATTCAAAAGAAGACTAAAAACCTGGATGTAACCCACCAGAGAATAGGCAGAAAAAGGTACAAAATTCACAAAAATAGCATACCTCACTTCAACAGTAGAAAGAGGTAGAAGACACCTGACACACTTAACATCTCCCACCACCATCATCCCAGGAACCAGAAGCACAGCCACAGGATCCTAAGAGAACACCTTCTGACTGCCTATCAAGACAACCAGCACAGAGACAGCTGAAGAATCAGCTACACAGGTTAAATTGGCGGAGCGCGCATTTCTTCAGAAAGCAAATAAGCCGGCAGTAAGTCAATCACAGGTAAATATGAGATGACACTATCACACATAGAA
Source organism: Pseudotriton montanus (assembly GCA_035593325.1). NCBI lineage: Eukaryota > Metazoa > Chordata > Amphibia > Caudata > Plethodontidae > Pseudotriton > Pseudotriton montanus. The sequence continues at coordinate 3,904 of JAXIUS010000002.1, forward strand.
GGCAGCCTTGGGATCCCAATCTCAAGCTATTCAGGACCAGGCTCGCGAAAATTCACACACTGAGACATCCCCTGTCACATAACGGATTATGGGATCAAACAAAAGAAAGACAGGACCCCACATCTGACATCATCCCAAAACAACACCCACCTAACCTTGATACGTACACATAGAAGTCACCCAGTCAAGGCTTGAGATCTGAGAGTGACAAAGATTGGCAATTTGCGCATTATCAAACATCCTGACATGGAGGAGAGCTGGGCCGCGAACTCACGCATCCTCGAATCTCAAACGAACCCCCCTGCATGGGTACAGAGAGCTCCAGATAGGTCATATTGCAAGGCACCCCACACACATAAGGGGCATTGGGATCCGGCTCACTAACAAAGGACCCAAGTCCAGAAGATGTGCCATTAACACATAGATGCTTGATTGGGATCCGGCGCCAAGAACTTCAGGACCCAAACAACCTCCCACAGAACAACACCTAACAAAAACACAAAACACACACATAAAGATCCACCCTAGAGCCAGAGCCCTGAGCAACCGACTGGGCCAAAATTAATAAAAAATAAATAAGGCTTAAAACTGACCTGACAGGGAGAAATGCATGACACTTTTTGCGAGTGCTTGGATCCCTACATATAATAATCCAAATGCTCTGCATTCGGTGACGGGATCAAGGATAGAAATCGGGCCGATAAGGATCCTGGGCCGGCTCGTAGCACTTCGATGCCACGGAGTGGTGATTCTGCACTATACAAGACTCAAATAACATAACATAACATAACATACATAATAAATAACAGATAAAAAGCATCCACAGGACGAGACCGGATGGAGGCAAGAGGTGAGCTAACCTATACCAGATTAAAAAGGTGGGTTTTCACCAATTTCTTGAACTATATCAACAAGGTTATGGTCCACAGGTTTGGGGGCAGGTCATTCTAGCTTTTTGGGGCAAAGTAGTCGAAAGCGAGCTTGCCTGCCCGTTCAAATTTTATCCTTGGTACCACTAGGGAACAGTCTCCGTGAGAGCAGAGATTTCATTCACCCATTTGCCGAGTGATTCGGTCCTTTAGGTAGTTGGGCATTTGCCATTGAGGCATTTATGAGTCATTGTCAGGACCTGAAACAAAATACAAGACTTAATGGGCAGCAAGTGCAGATTGTGGCATGTCTGAGAGACATGATTTCTGTGCCTTAGCCCCTTGACAACCCTCACTGCATCATTCTGGATGACTTGTAGGCGTGAGATATTCTGGTTGGACATCCATTTAGAGCTAGTTATGGCCCTGGCCAGGGTCTAACAGCCATCCTCGGAAAATAAAGGATGAAGTTGATGTAGTAGTTTTAAATAGCAGGAACAGCTGGAGATGTTACTACCAATGTAGGGCTTCATATTGAGATTGGCATCCAAATAAAGGCCCAGGGTCTTAACCTTCTCTAGTACTAGCAGCCGGCAACCTGCCACGTTGAAAGAAGTGTATTTGCTGTCAAGCTTTTTATCCAAGCAGAAGTGCCCACAAGGAGGAGCTCAGTCTTTCTGTCATTCAAAGCTAAGGCATTATGCACCATCCATCTTTGAATTAGACTAGATACGATTAAGGTTGGCAGAGCCCTCTGCATAGTCACCTTAAGTTCTGACTAACACCTGAGTGTTATCGGCATAGTTTGTATATAGTATGCCGGTGTCATCAAGCAGTTCGAACAATGGCTTGGTAAATAGATTAAAAAGTGTTGGAGATAGGCAAGAGCCCTGTGACACTCCACAGCTCAACTTGGTAGGTTTGGCTGAATCAGTACCACTAAATACCCTAGCAAGACGATCAGCCATGAAGGAGTGGATCCATGCTCCTGCCCTCGGTGAGAAAATATCAGATTTCTGTAATCTCTCCGTTACGATGTTATGATTGATCAGATCAAAGGAAGCAGAGAGGTCTAAAAGCATCAGTAGAGCCACTCCTCCTTTGCTGACGATATTGCAGATGTTTTCTTTCAAGTCTAGGAGCGTGGCCTCTGTGCCATGGGCCTCCCAAAACCCTGACTGACTACTACCCAATATGTGATGCTGCTTCAGGTACTTTTGTACTTGCATTTACGACACCCTGTCCAATATTTTTAAAAGAAATGGGACGTTGGTAATGGGCCTAAAACTAGTTAGCACATTGAGATCAAGAGATGATTTGTTTAAAAGGGGTCTGATTCAGGGTGTTTTTTATTTCCTGAAGTACCGAACCGGAGGAAAAAGAGGTGTTTATAAACTTAGTGATGAGCGGGACCAGCTGGTGGGCACACTCCTTGACTGTTGTGGCAGAGCAGATATCTCCTGAACAGTTTGTGTGTTTGAGTTCTGCGATTATAGTGACCACTTCGGATTCAGACACATCTCTGAACAAGAAGACATCAGATGCAACCGTGGATTTGTTAGACTGCGTAGGGTGGGGCAATATACCTTTCCTTTTTTTAATCTCCTCATGTAACTTGACAACTTTGTTTTCCTTAGTTAGTTGGATTTTAGTACACCATTCACAGTCCTTTGTGACATGGTCACTGGGTCTGATATTAGGAGCATCCTGTTCTCTAAGAATATTAAATAATCCATTAGTATCAGAGTTAGCTTTGAGAATTCATTTCTCAAAGTACTCATTCTTGGCCCTGAAAATGGCAACTTTATATTTTTCTGCTGCGTCTTTATACGGCAGTTTAGAAGAATCACAGGGATTTTTTTTGTCTAAGCCCTGTTTTTTTTCTTTTGTCTAGTCAGAGGGAGGTATGGTCATTGCCAAACCACGGCTTCTTTTTTTAAACCCCCTCCAAGTCTTTTCTTTCCATATTTCGCAACAGGCAATTCTAGCTTTGCTGTCTTCATTTCCTTTGCAACCCAGTTCAGGAGATACTAAGGGGCCTGCTTACAAATAATCTTCCAAGTGATCCAGGCCTGCTTAGCTTTAATCTAGTAATTAACTGGTAGACATCTGAGTTTCTCCCTTAGATTTGACAGGTGGTCCCCTCATTGTAGTCCATCTCTCCCTCTCAAAGTTTTATTTTGGAGCTTCTGTATGGTACTGGCATTAGCCCTATAATACAGTAGGCTGAACTAGGTTATACAAGAGAAAACCAGCACCTGGCAGATCGTGCTTCTATTGATTATAGACAGTTATGGAAGCACACATTTGAGGTGGTTCAACTAATGATGGCTGGCAATGATCATGGCATAAGTCTGATTGATATTGTTCAAGTTGAAACTGAATGACACTCACAGATTATGTACTGCCTTCACGAGTGTGAGCATCTGGATGAATAAGTCTGGCCAAGCAAGGAGAGGTAGGGCAGCTTCTGTGTCCAGCCCTATCAGGACCACTTCTGTTTTGTCTTTGTTCAGGAAACATAGTTTGTCTCTATTGGGTTCTCGCAGTCACAAATCTCTCCTCCGTACGTCACTATTTCATACAGATCCACTGCAATCTGTGTGTCATCATCATACATTTGAAATTTAAGACCAAAACTCTGGATAAGCTGTGTCAAAGGTCTCATGTACAGTATACATTGAGGATTATGGGTGATAGGATAGAGCCTTGCTGGCTGAGTCCAATCACCAATCCTTTATTTATGCCCTGCACAAAAATAACAGCATGTGGAGACAGACATTTCTGGACAAACACATGGACAATCAAGAAGAACTCTGAGGACATATATAGAGAAAAAGAGAGCCAGGATGTCCCCAGAGACCAGCCACACCCAAGGGGTATAAGCTAATTACAAGCCACTTTATAAACATTCCTAAACAGATTTCAGTTGTCCCCTTTACACTGGGATCACTCATACCATTCTTTCACTGTATCCAAATTGTTCTAGCTACCCTTACACATTCCCAGACTAAAGCTGTCACACAGAATTCTCAAATAGGGTACAAGTTGCAAAGTCTGAGTTGGCCAGCAAAGCACTTCCCTGAACCCATCTGACAGTTAAGCAATTACAAGCAAACATTTCTAGTAAGTAAACCAACATTGAAACAGATGATGCTGTTTTAAAATTTGCTGAAATCGCAAAGCATCAGAAAAATGTCTATAGTCTTCACTATCAATCTTATATGTGATCACAAAAAAAGCTTGTTTACCCATACAATTGAAGTATATAAACCTCCTCACAAATTAAATATTAGTTAGGTTTCCCCATCTCTAACAAAATTGCATTAGCCTGCTCTATTGAGGAAGCCAATAAAGTATGATTTTTCCATTTAATTTTCAAAGTTGAATTTCGCTGAAGCCAGACATCATCTGCCCCAAGTGTCTTGAATTCCGGAATTATCTTCTTGAGCTCCCACTGGCGAGTTGCAGCAAATGGGCTCTCATGTGGCAAAAAATGTAAAGTTTCCTCCCTCGATATAAACGATCGTCGAGATCGTGAAAGAGATATTATCTTCTCACATATAGAAGCTTGAGTAAATTTGACCAAAATTGGTCTCGGAGACTCTCAGCGAGGATCCTTCTTCCTTGGATGTCTGTGGGCAGTTACTATGTCCTGTAAGAAAACAGTATCCATAGAATCCTTGACTGATGATTCCATCAAAAAATTAGAGACAAACTCTTTGAGATCTTCCAGAGGGGTTTCCCCCTCCACACCTTCAGATACCCCCATAATCTTAACATTCAGCTGACGAGCATATGTCTCCATTCTTTCAATCTCATTTCGACTTGCTCCAGTGTTACTGCTACTTTAGAAGGAAGCAGGTTTTGAGATGATTCTAGCGTTTTAAGCCTAGCTTCATGGTCACCCAATTACAAATCCATAGCATTCAATGCTTTTCCTATGCCGGTGGTAGTTTCTTTAAGAGAGCCAATTTGAGCAACCGCCACTTCATGCTTCTTATCTATTGATGCACATAGAGCCAAATTTAGTTTTTCCATCATATCAACAATATCTTGCTTGTCCAAACTATTCCTTTCTTGCAAAGAATTACTATGACTAGAAAAAAATGAAGTATCAGAGTCACTTTGCTCCAGATCTTCTTGAAAGTGTTCCAGTGCATCATATCGTTTATTTTTTGCAGAAGCAGAGTTGATCCTGGAATTACTTGTTCCTGCCATTCTTGTTCTAGGAGGAGCTTGTTTTTTCCCTGATTTACGAGGTTTAGCAGGGGGTCGAACATGCTGTTTGGGGCGTGTATCTGGAGCTAATAGATTATCTGGAATTTATGAGCTTCATGAAAATTGTAACCTCCCTTCCCAGAAATTTGCCCCAAATCTACCTCGGGATTAGTACTATGTTTTAGCTGTTCTTTTCTCCCTGTAGCCATAGGAGCATTTAATACCTTAAGTCCAGAGGTTTCAGCGAGATTGTTATGGTTCATTGCCATCGAGACCAGGGAGGCGGAGTTAGCTTGTATCGGTGTGGCTTCCATCTGATTGGTCATTTTAGTGATCTCCATTACGTCTAAAGCAGGGATGTCATTGCAAGCGACCAGCACTGTCTCGCCATGAATCACCAAACCCCTGGAGGCTGATCCCATGCTCGAAACCACTGATCCCACTGAACCAGGCATGGCCGGTGGCAAAGGAGAGAGGCTGCCGCTGCTCGCGGCAATCGGGTAGAATGATCCGATGCCGTTGCTATTACCTCCTGCACCCCCTCTGTTTCAGGAGTCGGCTTTTTGGTGGAGTTCACCCAAATATTAGGTAAGCTCCCTCTTTTTTCCATAATCGGAGTACGTTGCATCTTTAGAGTAGTGTGTTCCTGTAGCTCTTGAATCGTAGTACACTTATTTAAGGCTTCTGTTGCTCGAGTAAGTGAGGTATCGGAGGGTTTGCCAGCTAAACGTCTCTTACCTCGGTGCCCATTTTGTTTGATATTGCCGGAATTACGTTTTTCCTCAGAAGGCTTAATTTTTGGAGTCTGTACCAGCAAATTACGTTCCTTTATCCTAGCGGCCAAACGAGTTATAACTCCAGAGTTAGTTCCATAGACAGAGCTCATGACTCGTCGTTGCAGCCAAAGTGTCAGCCAGTTTGAACCCTCAACAGATCGAAGACTCTGGCAATAAACAGCCACATACATGATGTAGCATACTTGTCGCTGTACGATTCCAGTTTTTTTACAAGCTGTACCATATGACAAATCTTGTGTCACATATCACCAACTTGAAGGGTCAAAGTAGTTTTAAGCCACACAGTGGAGTCCATGGATGCACGTCCTAATTCTGTGGTTTAGCGGCTCTAAGAGGTGCTGCTTAGCCGCCTGTGTTGGCGGCCATTCTTTTTCTGGGGTTGTTTTCTTTCTGATCATGGAGGGGATTTCATATTGTGGTTGGCTCCTCGGGAGACTGCAGGCTTGCCCTGCTCTTGTCTGATGGATGAGAGCATAGGTGGGGTGGCTGAAATATTCAGCCTTGGGGGTCAGGGGTGGAGGGTTGAGGGTTTGGGGGATTAAAATTTGGGAAAATGGCATCTGTATGGATTTGCGCTATGTGTATAAAATTCAGTGTGAGGAAATAGGGAAAAAATATTTCAGCTTGGATATTATATCTACTGGGAAAACTCAGAGACGTGTATTGATCACATATTTCAATGGTGGCTTTCTTTTATTTTTCCTTCTTTTAATTTTCTTCATGGCTCTGAAAATAATTAGTTTGAATGTCAATGGGCTGAATGATAAAGTTAAGCGGGGTCGAATTAAAATGTTGTTGGATAATTTGGGGGGATATATTTTGTATACAAGAATCTCACCTTACTCCCGGGGATCACAAATTGATTAGGAATTGGCAGTTTAGGGCACTATAATTTAGTTCTCTTCGGGTTAAAACTAGGGGAGTAATTATTATAATAAAAAATAAGGAGATTGAGATAGTTAATCATAAAACGAGCACTAATGGCCGCTGGGTTGTATTAGATTTTAGATATAAGGGCTACATAGTTAGATTGATAAACATATATTTCGAGAATAGGGATGATCTAACATTACGGATTATTGAAATGGAGTGTGCAGGGTAGTCTGGTAAGACTATCATAGTGGAGATTTCAATCTTGCCCCTGACCCATGGCTAGATAGGTCTAACTCAATTGTCTGCTCCCCGAAGCAGAACGTGCTTAGAGCCTTTGATAACATGCTTCTCACGTGGGAGTTTTGTGATTTCTGGTGTATTCTTAGTCCATCTACCCAGCAATATTCCTACTATTCTTATCCACATAACCAATATTATAGGATAGATTTGATAACGGGATCCCGGAATCTCACCACAGCGGCTAGGGTCGAATATAAGGGTATTATGATTTCGGACCATTCTCCGGTAGTTTTGACTCTGAAGCTTACAGGGATCCCGGTACAAACTAGACCCTGGTCTTTTGACCGACAATTATTAGATCAGATTCAGTTTTGTAATATGATCCAAACAGAAACTAGAGAATATTGGAGATTGAATAAGGATACTTGTCCCATATTTACAATTTAGGACTGTTGGAAAGCTATGTTTAGGGGCTGGACTACTTCATTTGTAATTGCTCAAATTAAACAAAGATATACAGAGATTCAGGAACTCATGGCTAGTGTAAGGGGGCTTCAGAAAAAGGAAAAGCAACTGCCTCTGCTCAGTTGCTTTTCCCTTTCTCTGGCCCTCTGATCATTCTCTCCCTCTTCTGACCATTGTTTCTCTTCTTCACTCCCTTACTCTTCCAGGTCTTCCTTTACTCCCTGGATTCTGTTTTTTTCCTTGTCTAACTGCCTCCCAAGTACAGGTCATCCCTTCCTCTGCCCTTCTGACACTTCTCCTTTCTGTGACTACTTTCTCTTTTGACTAGTTCATCTCTTCCATGTATTTTTTCTCTCTATGGTTTCTTTCTTACATGTCCTCTACCTTGCTCTGCTCACCTCCCCTACTCTTTCTCTGCCCCTCGGACCTTACTCTCTTTACTGCCTACCACTCACACTCTACTTCCCATTCCCATCTCTTCCAGCTTGTGTTTTATTCTGTAGTCTTTGCCTCTTTGATTATCTGACTGTCTCTCCTTACCCGTCTACCTCTTTCTCTCTTCTTCTGACATTCTCTACCCTCTTCCCACTACTTCCAGCATTCTCTTCTGCTGACCCTGCTGTGCGTGTTCTTTCTCTAGCTGGATTCTGGCCCATCTATCCTCTTACTGGGCACTTAGTGGTGTTAGGCTCTTCCACTTGTCATGTGTCCTTTTCCTCCCACTTCCCACTTCTTTACTCTCTCATCCCATCTGTTTGTTCTTTCTCTCACTGGTTTCTGCCTGTAACCTCCTCTGACTGCCTCCCTTACCTGCCTTCTTCTTCTTCCTCTGCCCTTGTGACCTTTCTCCTCTTTCCTACATCTATTTCTCATGTTTTTCCCTTTCTCTGTCCCGCTGACTCTTCTCTCCCCTGCTCTGACTATTTTCTCTCTTCACTTCCATATCTTCTTTCTCTATCTGATTTCTTCCTCTAACCACCTATAACTGTCTTTGCTCAATTTGCCTTCCTTTTCTCTGCCCCTCAGATCCATCTCTGCTTTTTTCCCCAACAACTTTCTCTCATCATGTCTATCTCATCCCTTGCACATGTTCTTTCTCTTGCTGGTTTCTACCTCAAATATCCTCTAGGTGGCTCTGCAGATCTGCGCTCTTTTTTTCTCTGTCCCACTGCCATTTCTCTCCCTTCCTCCCACCACGTTCGATATCCTTCACTCTGTCATGCCTCCCATCTGTTCTTTCATTGATTTCTACCTCAAACATCCTCTAAGTGGCTCTGCTGGACTGCCATCCTTCCTTTATCCCACTGATGTTTCTCTCCTTCCTCACACCACATTCTGTCTTCTTCACTCTATCACTCTATCATGCCTCCCATCTGTTTTTTCTCACACTACTTTTTTACCTCAAACCTCCTCAAAATGGCTCGGCTGACCTTCCCGCCCCTTCTTCTACCCCTCAAAACTTTCTCCCTTCACATTCTTCCACTATCCCTCTTCCTCACTTTTCCATCCCCTTCATCTGCTTCTTTCTTTCCCAGGTTTCTTCCTCTTACTGCCTATAAACCACTCACTTACCCGGCCTTGTCTTTCTGTAGTACTGTGGCCTTTCTCCCACCTGCTCCAGCCACTTTCCCTATACTTCACATTTTACACTGCACCAACTCTTCCTTCCCTCTCTGGTATCTGTCATCTCCCTCCTTTAGCAGACTCCGCTCACCTTTACTCCACTTCTTGTGTTCCATTCACCTTTCGCTCCAACCTCCCACCAATTTCTCTTTTCTTTACTCCCTCATCCCTTCCATGTGTTCTTTTTTTCACTCACATCTTTTGTCTACCTCCTCTATGTGCCTCTGCTCACCAGGTCTTCCCGTCCTTTGCCCCTCTGACTTTTCTCCCTTTACTTCCCACCATGTACCCTGTCTTCACATTTCCATCCCTTCCATCTCATATTTCCCTCCCTAGTTTGTTTCTCTAGCTTTCTCTAGCTGCCTGCACTCATCTGTCCTCCACATTCCCAGCACCTGTGACCAATAACCCACTGTCATGCACTCCCTCTCAAACCCTCTGTGGTTAGCGCTTGTTCGTCAGATGCGCCCATTCCTGACAGAGGCTGACTCTGCAATGCTGGTCAGGGCTATAATTGGCTCAAGACTGGATTATGGTAATTCCCTGCTGACGGGTAGTCATCTCAGGAGATTGCAGGTCTTACAAAATGCTGTGGCAAGGGTGGTCACTGGGGTCCCAAGAAGGGAACACATCACCCCCTTTTTGAATGCTCTCCATTGGTTGCCCGTGAAGATGCGGGTCAAGTTCATCGCGCATTGATGCCTTCATGGCCATATGCAAAGCTACCTTACGGAACAAATTAAAATATATTCCCCCGGATGCATGTTATGCTCTAGTTCTAAAATGTTAATGCACACTATTCGCATCACTCGAGCAAGAGCTGGCGGCCGTTCCTTCCAGGTCATTGCGGCTAAATGGTGGAATGAACTTCCAGGGCCTAGCCGCGAAATCTCACACTTGCTTCAATTTAGGAAACCACTTAAGACCCTCATGTTTAAGGAACATTTCGGCTGATTATGAATCGCAGTGCATAGCCCTTAGGCTAGGATTGCCCGGTATGACACTGATGATATGAATATGGACTGTTTCTGGCTCCCGATTTGGCTTTGGCATTCTGATTTTGTGTTGTGTTTTGTTTTGTGTTATGTGCGCCTTGATGCCTACGGGCTTAGTGCACGTTATAAATAAAGTAAATAAATTCAATAAATAAATAAACCTTAGTCATTTAGTGCCCCTAGTGTCATTCAGCGTAAGTATCGAATCACACTTGCTTAATTCACATACAGGCTGCTGACACGTACACTCACTTACACTTGAGCACCTAACTTCCCTTGACAAGTACACACGCCCACACTTGAGCGCCTGACTTCTCTCGCCTCTTCTGCAGGCTGTTAACACATTTATATACTATTATCTACAATCCATTGTAGGAGCGTACACCCTGCCAGTTCTCAGACAGCGTGAGAGGACGGCGTGAGCCCCTCAGCACTCGAACGCACCATCCGGGTAAGTAACCAATGCTTTTTCAATTGGATATCGACCAGCATGGTCATGCTTACCAGCTCCTCTACCTATGCAGTTTTGCAGCCATGCGGTTCAGAAACCAAGCATCAAGCCAAGCATCAAAGACTCTTTGCGATGCCCCACCGCTTCACTGCTGTTGCCTCCTCACGCTGCTATTTCCTGTGCAGTGTCCATCAGGCAGGCAAGTCGCTCGGCTCCTCCTCTTCCTAAGGGCTGGGCTCCCCTTGGCGCAACGACACTGCAGCAGCGGTAAGAACGCGCTCTACAAAAACCCAGTACCATACCATACCATACCTGCTATCCCCGCCCATTCCTTTGTTCTGCCTGTTAGCACTGCACTCGGCTGTACTTCCACCTTTTCACTGATATGTGGGTGGTGGAAGTCTTAGTAAAGGATGGTTTTTCTCCTGATATTCATCAAGATACTGTAATAAAGGAGTTGAGTATGGAGAACTGCGTAAAATGTTTGGATAAAGTGAGTTTGGCGGTTTCTTGTGACTGTAGAAGGATGAAAATGTTGAAGTTTAGTGCTACGGGGAAAGAGTGGTTTAATGACGAGTGTAAGTCTAAGTTAGATCTGTTAAAAACTGCTTTGAAATCAAGGGACCAACAAATTGTCTCTATAGCTAGAAAAAATTATAAGGCTTCCCAAATTAAGGCTAAAAGACAGAATGAGGTTGATTTCTGGGAACAGTTGAGCTTGAGAGCAGAAGAAAAGGATTCCAGAAGTTTTTGGTCTTTAATCAATGTCAAGCTCAGGGGATGTAGAACAGAGGACATAATGGAGTGTAATGTTCTCCCTTCCGAATGGGTAGCTCACTTCAAACAATTGTATTATTTAGAGAATGCCTCTGCTAGCAATGCCCAAGAGTTATTAGGGAGTAATTTAGTAATCAGCCCGAGTCAGGTTTTTCAGGCAATTAAAAAATTGTCCGCTGGAAAAGCCCCAGGAGTTGATTTTTTGCCCCCAGATTTATTTTTAGCTATGCCTAATTTTTGGATTCCCTTCCTTGTGCAGGTGTTTAATTTGATTTTAAGACAAGGGTCGGTACCAGAGAAATGGCTACAATCTCTGATCATGACATTACATAAGAAAGGCAGTAAGCAACTGCCGGCAAACTACAGGCCTATCAGCCTACTTTGTATTCCGAGTAAAATTCTAGCCACAATTTTGGCTACTTTGTTTTAAGAGTGGTTAGAAAATAATAATATTTTGTCCGACCTCCAACTGGGCTTTCGGCGTGGTAAAGGAACCACCGATGCAATTTTTATTGTTAACTCTGTGATAGCGAAAGGCCTGAGTTCGGTCGGCATTGTGTATACTGCTTTTATGGATCTTCGTGCTGCGTTTGACTTGGTAGATAGGGTAATGTTATGGTCAATGATGTTCGAAGCAGGTTCGCCAAAGGATTTTGTGGATGCCTGTAAGTTACTCTACACAATTACCAAGGCAGCAGTTATTTTAAAAAAAGGCGCAACAAGAACCGAATTCTTCGAGACAAACAGAGGAGTGAAACAAGGCTGCCCTTTGGCCCCTATCCTTTTTAATTTCTATATCAATGATTTATTTCAGGATCTATTGGTGGCCACAAAAGATGTTTTTAAAATTGCTACTGTATGTATGCCTGCAGTTTTATACGCAGATGACGGGATTTTAGTAGCAAAAACACCTCTGGCCCTACAGTGTCTTTTAAACTCTTATGCTTCTTTTATTGAAAAATTGCACATGGAGATTAATGTCAGTAAAAGCAAAACTTAAATTTTTAGGAAACATTTTAGACGAAAAGTTAAAAAGTACATTTTAAAATTGATGAAAAAATTGTTGAAGAGGTTGACGAATACCTATATTTGGGGTGCCTATTTTCAAGATACCATAACTGGATGGCTCAAATTAATCATGTGGCGGTTAGATTTGAAAATGTTCTAAATGTTTTAAGCAAGATCATGTTTAAGGAGCACAAAAATGTAATTGTATGTCAGTCTTTAATGCCAAAGGAAGAGGATTGCTGGGGTATGCGGCTGAATATTAGGGAATGGCTAACTTAATGAAATTAGAATTAATTGAGAAATTTTTTATAGGGTCTTTTAAATATGCCGAGATCTATTGCCAGCGAGATCATTTTTCTAGAATTACAACAACAGTATTACTTGTTAGCTAGAATAAAGTTTAGTGCAGTTTTATATGTGGTCAAGAATTTATCTCGATCACTTGATTGTTTACTAAGAAAATGTCTGGTGGAGACTGCAAATGTTCCTTTAATGTTGAAGTCAAATTGGGTGAGGGATGTGGACATTAAGCTGAAGTTGTTGAAACTGCCAGTTTTGGTCGAACTTGTGAAAAGTTCAAAATTACCCATGAGAGAAGAGATCAAGGAAAAGATTGAAACTGAAGTGTGGGATTCAATCTGTGACAGTGGTATGAAAAAGAACTCTGTTGTTGATTATGTTTTGTTATTTTCTGAACGTAGAACTTTGATTCATACAATCCCTCTCTCCCGTTTGGAGTGATATTTATTGTCTAGATTGAAGAGTAACACTTTATTCGATACCTTCAGTGATGGAAGTCATCATGTAAAACAGCTATGTCATTGAGGGAAGGGTGTTGAAATTTTAAGTCATGTTTTATTTTTCTGTGAACTGTATGACAATCCGAGGAAAAAATGGCTTATTCCGGTTTTACAAGGGAAAGGTCTAAATCAAGTTAATAGGGCAGTGCAATATATCCATTGTTTAGATTCTATTCCGCTTATTTTTGCAATGTCTAATTACCTCAAAATAATGTTTTTTATTAGAAATGAACTATGACTGAGTGCAATATGAGGAAGATTGGTTTTTAGATTTTCAAATCCTTTTCCGTTTTAAACAGAATGTACGTAAATGTTTAATATTGTATTTGTATTTATTAGGTAATGTTTTTTAACTGATTTTGCATTGTTAACAAACTTGTTGATTTTGTAAGATGAGGTTCATGTTCACTTTGGTGGTTTTGAAAAAGGAAACCGAATAAAGCATTACTACCTCACTGATATGTATCCATTCACCTCAAACGACTTATAACCTGAACAACTGTTGATTCTACCAACTATTATTAACATTATTTTCTCCGTAGCATTAGAACACCACATATATAACTACACTATAACTGTACAATTGACCACTGAATATACACCATGAGTTGGTGATGGGCGTACTTAACATGTAATTGCTTTATTACCATGTAGTTGTTTGTTACAGCGCAGATGCATACATTTCCTTATACACATACATAGGAACCTACTGAATTCACACACTTCTCTCCATGGTATGCCTGGCATGCCACTGGTTAAGGTGAGATTATTTATTTATTTATTTATTTATGTTATTGGTTTAACGTGCCACTCACCTATAGGCCTCAGGGCACATAGAAACAAACAACATGAAGAGACAATTAAAAAAGCTGCGAGTTGAAAACAGCTTAGGGGCTATTCAAGATTGAAGTAGTGGGTCTTCACATCCCGTTTGAAGGCCACCAGGGAAGGGAGAGCCCTAGTAGAGACAAGAAGATCGTTCCAAAGCAGGGGCGCAACAACATCAAACATGGAACCACCAGCAGACTGCAGCTTAAACCTAGACTGAACTAGCCTATGTTCAGACCAGCTGCAGAGGGTCCTAGTCATCGTTGCCTCTACGAGAAGTTGGGATAGGTAGAGGGAGCATTACCAGAGTTGCAATTGTCGGCCAGGGTAACAATTTTATAGTTAATCCGGTGTTTCACCGGAAGCCAGTGGAAAGCCCTCCGGTGAGGTGCAACATGATCCCGTCACCCGATGGGCCTAATTATCATAGTTCATCCAATCTACATACTTTGACATATTTTAGTGGTGTTAACTGCAGGGACAGTTAACTAAATCCCCTGCCTGTGTTTTACAGATTTGTCTCCACTGAAGCCCTTGATCGACCCATCTTCCTCGGAGAGTGGCGGCACCGGCCCCCTTCACTAAGGCCCTGCTGTTTAGGTATTTTTCCATGTTGTTCCTTACAAATTTAGAAAGCCAATATCGCTACCAGTGCGGGTGAAGGTGGGAGGCTGATGGCCGACCGGGAGGGTGGCCAGTTTTGACATTGCACCCTGCCTGTTGCTATCCGGCCAGCAGTAGGCCTCCGGACCCTCAATCAAAATCATTGTTGCTGATTTGCAGCACCTGCGTTGCTCTGAGTACCCGCCAGCAGTTGCTTAAAATCCAGCCCCAGTACCCACCTTACCGCATATCGCTACCAGTGCAGTTGAAGGTGAGAGGCTGATGGCCAACTAGGAGGGTGGCCGGCACTGACATTGCACCCACCTGTTGCTATCCACCCAGCAGTAGGCCTCCGGACCCTCAATCAAAATCGTTGTTGCTGATTTGCAGCACCTTTAAAAATCGAGATGCCGCTAAGCAGCTAGTTATAAAAATTACTCATTCTCCTATAAGCTGACCCAGACTTAATGGAAGAGATCCTGCATCAGTTGTCCCGTAGGAGCAGCGTTCCCTGGGATCCCTTAGTAAGTGCATTTTAAGGGCTTTGTTTAAATGGTTTTCCCTGGGGATGTTTTGTACGTCTGAGGGTAAGTTGTTGCAGCACCGGGGTAAGCTAATGTCTTGCCCTCTCTGCAGGTCTTTTTGTGTTGTGTAATCTGGAACTGGTTGTGGTGGCTGGTCCTTGTAGTAAGTCTGGCATGAGGTCATGCAAACCAGTTTCTTAAGTATTGGAGTCCCTGATTGTGAGCGGATTTCCATTTACATGTCGCCAGTTTGAGGTCACTTGCTTTTGCATTGTCAGCCATCCCAGCTTTCTTCAATGGGTAGAAATGTGCTCTGCACTTTTGATCATATGGACTGCTTTGTTTTGGACTCTTTGGAGATTTTTATGGCCTTTTGGGTACAACCCGCCTAGATGAAATTGCCGTAGCTGAGTCTTGATGCCACCTCAACCTGGAAGAGCAACACCTTCTGTGACTGTTCCAACAAAAGGAAGAACAGGGCCAACCTGTTAAGCCTGTAATGAAAGGCCCTCACCAATGCCGTGAATTGAGAAGTTTCATCTAACTCGCTCGAAATCATGACACCTAGATCTTTTAACACCTTCACAGGGGGAGGTTGTAAATTCCACGAGTTCGGCCATGGACTGGAGATATTCACACTCCTCCCTTTGTTACCCAGCCAAAGGATTTTGGTCTTTGAGTTGTTCAGGCAAAGCCAGCTTGACCTCATCTATTCCTGGATGTGTACAAGGGTTGGAGCTAGCTTCTCCATCTCTACCGCCGACTCATGTAGATCTACCATGATCTACATATCATCCACATAAATCTGAAAGCGTAGACCGCCGACTTCCTCTATCCTCTGCAGAAGAATGCTGTAGTCCATGGTGTCAAATATAAATATAACAACTCGTCAAACAAATCCTCAAAACAATCTGTGACAGCCATAAAGTACCAAAAGCACAAGCATTGCCTAATGCCTGTAGTACAACTGGATCAATAGAGAAACAAATTAAAAACACTAAAATACCCACTACAGTAACAATGAACAATCGTTGGCCAGGCAATTCATTTTCTAAGTGTACTCTTTGGGGGTAGTACAAAATTAGTTCCTGTCATCTGTTCTCCTGTGCAATGGCATTAAAACCTTTTGTTTTACCCACATCGTGCCTCACCTACGTAATGGGACTAGTAGCTCTGGCAGCATGTGCCTCAGGACTCAGAAAACCAACACAAAAACCAAAGGCAACGCATATTCAGTGTCCCTGAAAATTCACAGGTGATCGCATTGCAAAGGCTTGTTGCATGCACCCCAGGAATGAGAACAATAGTAACTAATAAGTCTACCAATGCTTGTTGTATGTATCACAGAACTTGAAAATAGTGGCATTGCCAATGATTGTCACATTTCAGAAAACTAGCAACTAACAGTATTACCAATGCCTGTTCCCATAACTGAGAACAGTAACAGGATGGGCGAAAGAAAGAATAGGTAGGTGAGGAAAAAGGCAGTCTGGTTGAAAGCGGGGAAAGGTGGGAGCTGAGAGGGTGAGAGAGAAGGAAGCAGTAAGGGGTGGGTTCTGGGTGTGAAAGAAGGCAGCAGTATGGGGTGGGAAAGCCATAGCGGAGAGGTGGGGTGAGTGAAAGGACAAATGAATGGGGAATAGTTGGTGAGTGGATGAGTGGGTAAGTAGATGGGTGATAGAGTTAATGGGTGAGTGATTGTGGGTGTGGGTGAGTGAATGAATTAAGTTAGTATATGGGTAGGTGATTTGCTGGGTTGATGAGTGAGAGAGTAGATAAATGGGTGAGAGAGTGGGCATGTGTTTAGGGTTGGTGTATGAATGGGTGAGTGAGTGGGAGTGTGCCAGTGAGTGGTCAAGTGAATGGGTAGAAGAGTGGGAAGGTGAGTGCGGGTAGGTAAGTGGGATGGTAGTTGAGTGAATGAATCAGTGGGCAGGTGAGCGAATGGGTACCGAGTGGCTGAATGGGTGAGAGGGAGATTGAGTTGGCGAGTTATTGAGTGAGTGGGAATATGGGCCAGGCATGTGGGTGGGCAGCAAGTAAGTGATGAATGAGTGGGTAATTGAATGAGAGTGTTGGTTAGTGGATGTGAGTGAGCAAATGGGTGGGTGGTGAGTGATTATGCGTGAGAGTGAGTGAATTTACAGGTAAATGGCAATAGCAAGGCAGTCACTCAAGCAAGATAACTCACGCAAGCAGATAGTCTCTCTCTCTTTCACTCTCTCACGCACATAAACACACACAGTTTCCTACACCTGGGCATGTGGAGTGGCAGGCAAAATTATTGTTAGAAAATAGATATGCTACCCCCTCAGAAAATGATGGCATTTTCAGTACCACCCCTTTGACCTAGACAGTCTGTCAGACTTACACAAAACAGTTATGTAAGACCTGGAACATTTGTCTACTCTTTACCTATAAAAAAAAGTCAGAATGCAGGGATATTGGAGAAAAGTAATTGCAATAAACAGTACCAAAATGTCACTCTGTAGATATTACATCCACCATTTTTGTTGTGGTACACTAGAAATTATCCGCAGCTAAAGAGCATGCGTATTCAGTACAGTTAGAGTTTTCAGTTTTAGAAGTTTATGGTTTGTGAATGCTGGTGCTTATTTTCCAGTGTTAAAAGGGACTTATAAAAATTCCCAAAATTAGGTGCTTTTAGGTTTTTATTTATTTTACCATTGCAACAAATCATGACTTCAGTATTTTAAAATGTTTTTAAAAGGCTAGCTTTATGGATGCATATATTCGGTAATATGTACATTGCTTTCACACCAGGCATAATACTAATATATGTATAAATATACTCTACTAGACAAGTTGAAGAGAGGGCTTCCAGAATTTGAGCTTTACTGATTTTAAAGATAAATGGAGACATAATGAATTTTATTTCCATCTGAATTTAAAAATAAACTGGAAAAGGTTGGCATTTTTAGCTGTCTTTTCATGCTATAATCATACCTTACACACTAACAGCAGTGCAATTAGACAACATGAAAACTGCAACAACAACAAAATCCCTGGAAAAATAATTATTTGCAAGAGTATGACACAAGGCTAGCCCAGCAACAAACGTATCCTGCTCTATGCCAGTATAATGTATTGCATGTGTTTGTCTATACGTCTAAAATAAGTCTACAATTAAAGCACATGCGCACATTTTGGATTTAATTAAATGTGTAAAAATAGTGGTAGTAAAATTGTTTCTCTACAAAACCGATGATAAACATGAATAAATTGAACTACAAAACTCAAAACAAGCATTGCCTAATGCCATTAGTTTTCTGCTTGTGAGTGTTGATGGGGTGAGTCAGCTGGTGATGGGGTGAAACAGTGGGTGTGTGGGGTGGGTAAGGAATTTGCAAAGCAGAGATAGACAGGGCAGGAAACTAGTAGAATAGTAATTTGAGGCATTAGTGCCACAAATTAAAAACTGATTAGTACTAACACCATGTTATAACTATGCAGCTGAGTAAGTAATTGAAGGCAATTGGCAAGCAATAAACATGATTGCAGAGCTGGGCAACTAATGGTAGGCAATTGCAAAGCTTATATGCCGGCTCTCAGTAAGTGTGATTGCTCTGGTGACTGCTGTCAGTTTTATTGTACCAATAAAAATCACAAGCAGAGAACCTTTAAGTTCAAAGGAAACTCATCTATAATGCTCCTTCATTAGGTGTTAAAATATCCTTTCACTGGGTGCTGCAGCAGTAAAAGTAGTTCCCTGTTCAGTTGCTTTTCCTGACAGCTCACAATGCAGGTCATTGTACAACAATTAATTATACATTTAAGTATATTTTCTTACTTCCGGGCTTCGCAGCATCAGCTTCTCAAGCTCTTCAGCTGTCTAAAAATGAAGAAGAAAAAACAAAACAAGTATTAATTTGGTGTTGAACATTCTCAGTGCACACCCAAGAGTACCATGTAGTTACAACGCATAGCTCTCTCATACTGATTTCCAGCTCCATTTGAATGTGACTAAATGTGGTTCTCTAACTAACCTTTGATCAACAGTGTAGTTAAGTTTAAAAGGTACACAGTAACTCATTTTTGTTTTGCAATATTTAGGGAGATCTTCAATCTTTTCACATCTGCAATCAAGGGTGGTACATAGTGGTTTTTGTAGGTCTAATGGGATATGAGATTGGGTAGAAGATGTCTCAAAAGTTGGCAACTGGTTGATATTGTGATAAGGCTGTGAGCATATAAGGTGAGTAGTCACATTCTGAGCTTGGAATGGGTTTTTCGGATTGGACATTACTCTGTCAATTTCTTTTGTATTTTCATTAAAAGATAACTGACTGCCTGACTTCCTTTTGTTCTTGATGGTGGGCGCACCCGAAGTGGCGTTGGGTCAGTTCTGTAAGTATACAGATAGATATGCATTATTGTTGCATTGCGATGCCACAGCATGGGGCACCCGCATGGTGCGGCATTGCATTACAACGAAAATGGCATAAGAGATAATGGTAATTCTTGTAATTACTGTCACTCGCGAACGCGAGGGACAGTAATTTCAAGAATTACCATTTAAAGTGGTTTTCTTTATATTTCTCCTGCGTGCGGGAGAAATATAAAGAGAACCACTTAAAACGCTAATGCTGTCATTAGCATTTTAAGTGGTTTTCTTTATATTTCTCCCATGCGTGGGAGAAATATAAAGGGACGCACTTACAATGCAAATGCGTGCATTTACTGTCCTTTGCGTTGTGGGAACACAACGCGAGGGACAGTGATGCACGCATTTGCATTACTTTGAAATCTCTAATGGGCCTTAACGCAAAGGCCCACTAGAGATTTCAAAGTTACTCGCAGACATGTCTGTAATAGGAGACATAAAACCACAAGTACTAAAAAAAATTATAGGATAAACTGCTCTGTTGTGAAATTAAGTCCTTCCCCACACTCAAAAAATATCTAAAAAGGGGCACCCCTGTTTAAGGGCCTGTAGTTTCCACCGGGGTATTAAATGAGAAATAACTGAAAGTGGAACGCAACGTAGTGATTCTGGAGGTTATTACTTAAAATACTAACACAAACATACCACCCAATAGTCTAGATTGCCTAGCATTGGTACACCAATTTTAATTATTGATACAACAACTTTTTATAGAAATCAAAGTACACATACAACATTGTGCGGCAAAACATACATACATGAATATTACAAATGGTCATTTGCAGTTGACCTCTACATAGAAAAGCTGTATCTGGGGGAAAACAAGAATATATCTAAAGTCTTCTTAGTCAATTAAGACCACTACTGTTCAATTCAAGACCCTGAGGGAGCCCTCTCTGATTAGGCAAAATGTTTTTCAGATAGTCGTTGTAGATACATCAAACAAAGTATTGACATGTTTCGGCGTGGCAAAATTGTGCCCGCCTGCATCAGGACAAAACTCGTTCTATGATAAAATCGCTTCTCAGTGCCGAGAAGTGAAGCCGCAATCAGTATTTGTTCTCACAAAAGTTTTTCGTCTTGCTCAACAACACAATTGTTATGCCATAAGCACCGACAATCACTTTCCC
>JAXIUS010000003.1:0-23983 GCA_035593325.1 Pseudotriton montanus
CCCACCCCTAAATGACAAGAAATGAAACTTAAGCGTGGCAAAAGCGAAAGCTTATAGACCCTTCTCATGTTACAACCCCTAAAGTTTAACATGTAAACAACTTGTGCCAGTTCAGCCCCTCTCTCTGTATCCAGAGCTCTAGAACAGAGGCCCCCCACTACTCACCAACAGCATGAGAATGAAAGAACGTGTAAGCGCACAGCAGACATGCATGCATGCATACATGCACGTACCTTTACCAGCTATGAAATGAAAAGACACAAGTGTTAACATGAATTCTGATGCTTTATTATAAGAAAGCATATGGTTGGATTTCATTATGAGCACACTTCCATTGGTTCATCATCGGGCGAGGACATCTCAACATCAAAGTTCTTGTGCACCATGTATTCTGCCATCTAATGGAGGAACCAAAAGGCACAATTAAAGTTTGTTCCGATGGCTAGGAGAGGGGGGCAGAGGGGTTGACTGGTGCACCTTATGCAATTTGTAGCCTGACTCACCTGCTGGACGGAGAACAAACGGCACTCCATTATAGTTTCAAATCCAATGTGAGGCGATGTCACGGCACATTGCCATGGCTGCAAGCTCCTCTATTCATAGTCACGGACATTTGTTTCTTTTAAAAGAAAGATGTCATGCCTGGTTTGAAATGTATAAGGTAATTCTTTTTATGATTGTTGTCATAAAAAAATAGTCAATTTGCAGTACAGGGAGGCCAGTCCGTGTGCCTCCAGGCTGAGGTTGCAGAATAATGAAAGTATAAAAACATTTTCACATTGCAGCAACCCCAAAATGTATCTTTCCTTTGTTTTTCAGCAGTTTCACTTTTCACAAAGGGATCCCCTGTGCCTCAAAAAGACAAGCTGTACTCCCACCTCGCAGGTGGACATTTGAAGTCTGAATTCAGACCTTTGATATATTCAGTGTGCTGTAATATTTGTGAGGGAGAGGCTGCAGTTGTGATTTCACACACGGAAGTGAGCTGGTTAACAAAGGTGGCCTTAATTGCCACTCTGACGTTAACCCAATGACAAACGTAACCACTTCGATAATGTGAATCAGGCACTCAGAGGCAGAAACGACTGCTCCTGACCAGGCAGTTAATTTTCTGGTGAAGAGCTGGGGGGCACCGCACAAAACATGCGGCACCTGTCAACTCATAATTGGATGGGCGTTTCAGAATGAAAACTTGCAAGGCACACACGCGAAGAAAATTGGTTCTCATGGACCGACAACTCGTAATCTGCAAGTCCGGCGGTTGTCGACAGAATCTGGTGAGAATCACCAGATTCTGGTGACAACTGCCGACTCGTAATCGGGATTACTGTCCTGACAAGTTGCGATGCATATAACATGCAATGATGGAGTTTTTGTGAAACCAGGTGAAACGCGTGTTACCTGGCTCCACCATTCATGCACACAAAGAAAAACTTTAGTTCAATAAAATAACATCATCATGTTACACAGTTGTGTACCTTTACTACACCAAAAACTGCAGAAAAGACAGAAATTAATGTGTGCTGGGAAGGCAGAGACTCCAAACCGAGAGGTAGCAGAAATCCTCGCTCATGTTACTAACTTTCTGTAAGCAAGGATAAGCAAACCTTCTCAGGTCGTGCATCTGCACTGGGAACAATAGAACACAGTCCGAAATGTAACACTGGGACTGCTAGTGCTGAAACCCAAGGCCGAAAAACGACCAAAGGCAAAGATACAAACCTGGCACAGCTACCCTATGCCTGGGGGGAGGCGTAGACTAAGAGTGCGAAAGCCCCTCTGATAGACAGGTGCCACCCACCAATAGTGTGAGGGCAAAGCTGGAGACTTGACAGACAAACCCATAGCGCAAAAAAGGAATGTCACCAGGGAGGTAGGAGAGTTCCACAACTATACCTCCCAAAAGAGATATAACCTGGGGCAAGACCCGCCCTTAGGCAGAATGCCCAAGAACTGAAACAGACAGCGGGGGATACGCTGAAACCCAGACCTGGCACAAAATGCAAGCAGAGTTCCAGGAATATAGAAAAATGCCTGAGAGCCCAGAGACACTTAGCAAGAGCAGATCCAACCCCCTGGACAGGCCTCCTCAGGGCCCAGCCAGCATTAACCCTAGGCCCACTTTGCCTGTCCAGATTAGGGAGGTCCTACCAAGCCAGAGACCAGAGCTGAATCTTTACTCAGGGTGCAGGGTGCCTCTCCTATGACTGGTGAGAGCCAACCCTTCCACCTGCTTTTCTAGCCCTATGTCCTGCCCCCTTGGAATACTCCTGCTAGACAGAGTTCCCCTCGTGGAGGTTCTGTTCCACCTAGAAACCACTTTACCCCACTTTTTCCAAAGGGGATAACTCTTTCTTTCAGCCCCAAAAGAGGCTATCTGACACCAGACCCAAGTCCTTTGACTATCCCTCACAATGCCCCTTCCACCAGTGTCCATACTGTAGCCACTGTCGGCTGGCAGGTGCTGCGAGTGTCTCACAGGGGAGCCTATGTGTGCTGCTCGAGAGATTGTAAGACTGGGCCCCAGAAGACCCCATGAGCGCGTGGTGCCCGAACCAGAGTCCAGCAGAGAGAGCTGACCGGCTCACCTGGGTCCTTGCCTGATACAGACTTAGGTGAGATAACAAGACTTATCTGCCAAACTGTGGCATCATGTGTATGAGGGTGGTGTCTAACCATAGGGGATGGAGAAGATATCTGAGTATACTGGACCAAACATACCAGGAGAAAAACATTGCATGCATGCGTGCCTGTGTGTGTGTGTGTGTGTGTGTGTGTGTGTGTGTGTGTGTGTGTGTGTTAGGGAAAGTTAGTTATCAGAACATTGCACGAAAATAAGAGTGTCTTTGCTTTTCTTATTCTTACTGCTAATTATGCCCAGGACAACAAAGAACTCTTTTTGCAAATCAATATACAAAGTAACGTGCTGCTATCTTGCGTTGCCCATCGTATTGTTGCTAATAAAGACTTTTCCGAAATAACGCAATAGCCACACCTAAGTAGTGTTAGTAATAAAACAAGTTTAATTACGAAAGACAGTGTTTGTGTATGTCTATGAGTGCTGTGTTATTTTCTGCTTGTTGGGTTTGGTTGGCCCCTTACATTCTTTCTCTGAGAATCGTCATCGTATGTGGTATTTTATATAAGGTATTGCTGTGAGAACGAATTGTTTGTTTTGTTTTGCCCAATAAGGAGTATGCAGGTAGGTGTGTATATAACCCCATATCCCCGTACATAAGGGAGGGCACAACTTGTGTATTTCTGCTCCGTCCAGAACTGCTGACACCTCATATTAAATTAATGCAACAAATCCAAATCATAGCCAGAACAGGTCCAGAATAATGAAACAGGTAGGGCCATCAACCTTTAACATGGGGTGGGAGCAGGCAAACCTTAACCCTTAGCCCTCCACAGCAAGTTGGTTTTGATCGCTCTCTTAACAACTCTCTCTACCACCAACAAAGGCAAACGCGAGTGCAGCATTTTTTGTGCATGGGTATATTTAACTGTACATGCTTGCATTGTGGCACGTCTGCTACTAGTGAATTTGTGGTGGCCTTCTGTCACATGGGGGCAAGTGATTTACCAAGGATCACAGCAAATGGTCATGGGAAGCTGGGACACAAACCCAGCGCCACAGGCTCCACACAGGCTCCCATTTTCAAATGGGACCTGGCATCCTAGCATTACACCCCCATTAAAAAAACGCAACCCTCGTAAACTACTGAAATTGGAAGTGCTTGCTTTCTTTTTGGTAATAAGCTACTGTAAGCAGACCTTGCTTCACTGGTGCAAACTGCAAATATGTGTGTGTGTGAGCTGTTATGAGTTCTTGCAAATTTTAAATATAAAAGGCCTGATTCATGAACCACTTTCAACAGACTTACAAATGTGTAAGTCTGTTGTTAGTGAGTTGGATTGTAAACCAGATTCACGAAGGGTGTGCTTTTGAACACGTGCTGTGCAAAATGCGCACCAATGTGCGCATCTTGAGCATCAGGCACTACTCACAACAAACTACAAAAGAGTTACAAGAGGACAGTCCCTGAATTACCTTTACACACAACTGACATCGTGGGAGGTCCATGGGCCTAGCCATGCAAATGATGCAGTAATGAGGCAAAGTAGGCAGAGAATGGCTGATATTGGCTGAAAAAGTCAGGGATTAAGCCAAGAAGTGACCATCCCCTCCAGACACTCTCCTACACCATACCCACCTACTCAGAGAGGCCAATTCATGAAGCAAAATGGAAGCAACCTAGCCATGTGTAAAGCAGTTATAGGCTACAACTACTCAGAGCAGGTGTACACCACAGAAGCCCTCCTGGGAAAGCAGCACTGCTTTCACCATGGCGAATACATCGAGGCTGCCAGTAAGGATAGCCCAAAAAAAGCCTACCTTTTTCACTTATTTCATTTTTTTCCCTATTGTTTTTAAATGCCCCTTTGCAATGACGCATTCATAGGCTGAAAAGTGCTCAAATTATTTATAATCACTACTATGGGACCCAAGGGTAGGCCCCTTTGCAACGGGGCACTTGTAAGCTGAAAAGTGCTAAAAAACCTCATAGGTACTGCTAAGGGGAAGCCCTTTGGCAGTACCTATAAGTTTTTTGAGCACTTAGCATTGTTATAAATGCTGAATGGCACAGCGCCATTCAGCATTTACCATAACTGCACAAAATCGTCCGTGCATATGCATGCAAGATTTTGTGCACTGTCATGGGCGTGAAAAAAAAGAAGAAGAAAAAAGAGAAATTGCTCTGAGGCTCTGAGGGGGAGGTGAAATCTTTCATGGGTGGGCACGAACGTGCCACCTTTCCCGCCCGCCTCCCACGAATGGGGGATGGACATTTTGCCCATCCCCAGCTGCCAGCAAGGCTGAGGGCCAGACTCTATTGCCTGAGGGCCCAGGTTAGAGTGCGAGAGACATCTTGGTCTGCTGCACTCTGCTGGTAGTCAGCTGTCCGCCACATGAGGTGGTCAGCCTGCCAATTTAGAGCATGGACCACCGGCAGGGTTCCTGCTGGTAGGGTGACCAGTGGTCTACAAATGGACCGCTGGGAGAAGGGTGAAATGCAGGGCA
Source organism: Pseudotriton montanus (assembly GCA_035593325.1). Classification (NCBI taxonomy): domain Eukaryota; kingdom Metazoa; phylum Chordata; class Amphibia; order Caudata; family Plethodontidae; genus Pseudotriton; species Pseudotriton montanus. The sequence goes on from JAXIUS010000003.1 coordinate 5,087, forward strand.
CCGCCTTGATGGTGATGCATCCGCTGATCTTCCCAATGGCTGGAGCCTACGGGTGCCAAGAGAGGCGGATGTGGAGCCCTCACCTTTGTAGAGGTGACGTTCACCACCTCAATGATGTTATTGGGGGTCTGTGGCAACCCAGCATACAGGTTTGCCATGTGCTGGCCTGGCCCTGAGCCCCTAATGACATTCATTGTATCACAAAATATATCATGGCTATTCCCCAGCCCCACCTTCTCTACACTACACTGTCCACTGTCCCCTGTGGGTCGGCGGACACACGGCAGCCCGGTTCGGCCCACCAGCGGCCCCTAACATGGCCCTATGGCAGGCCCTCCCTGCGTTTGTCTGCTATCCTGCTGTTGGGACAGCAGACATGTCAAAATTGGCGGGCCATGGGTCTGGCAATGGCATCAGGGTTGGCTAATGGAAAGGGTACACTATAATGGGGAGGAAAACACTTCGGAACAGTGATCCGGCAGGCAGGAGTTACAGAGCAACAACAATACATGGAGCTGGAGAGTGCCAGGGAGGTGGCAGAAGTCCACTGGAAGGGATGGAAGCAGTTTACCAGCCTTGGGAAGGCCTGGGGGGATTGGCAGGAGTGATTTGGAAGGGATAGGAAGCATTCTACAGAACTGGAGAAGTCCAGGGAGATGGCAGGAGCACGCAGGGGTAAGCAGGAGGCAATTTTAAGAAAATCAGAGCAAAATTGGCATGGGGCTCCGCAGCAATTTGATGTCTCAGGGGTACGTGCCTGATCATGTTATGATGCGGCATGGTGGAACAGGGGCTCCGCCACACCAGTATATCTTCCAGATGGCTGATGGGGCTGGGTCCCCTTATAACTAGGGAGCTAGTGGGCGGTGGTGGCTGGTACCCCTTAATCACATAAAGCCAGTTGCCAGTGGGGGCTGGCTCCCCTTGCATGATACCCAATCCCAGTGGGGGTGGACACACCTTTATAGTATGACATACACAGGGAAACACATGAGGGAAAGCAGGCTCTGATACCTGCATTATTCTAAGCCTAGGTGCCATTGGTGGCCTGGTCCATGGTCCCTACCGGGAGACAGGGAGGGGAAGGAGTATATTTACCTGTGTCACAGGCCACAGGCTTAGTGTGCCACAGGCCACTAAGCCTGTGGCATAATCCAGGTGCCGGTGGTGGCCTGGCCCACTATGGGAGAGCCTGTTGGTGACTGGGCAACACGGGCAAGGGCCCCTGCGGGCACCAGTGGCCTGGAGCCGGCTTTTGGTTGTAAAGGGGATGAGGAGAAAGTTGGAGGTGTCAAGGGATTGGTCAGGGATGCTATAGGGGTGATCCTGGATTGGTTTGGGGAGCAAGGGGTGCCTGGGGAGAACATATAGTTACCGGCAGAGGTGATGGACACATTGGGGGGAGGAAGGGATTGAGGTGGCATGGGAGTGCAAGGGTTTGCGTGGGGGTGGCACCACAGGAACATAAGGGACCAGGGAGGCAGGAGTTCACAGGGATGGTCTGGGTGCCAGTGGTAAGGATAAGCCTGGTGTCAGAGAAATCGTGGAGCAGAGTGGGGACATGGCAAGACGCAGAGGAACATGGTACCCTGAAGGGGGAATGTAGTGGAACGCCAGGGCGTGGAAAGGTAACAGAAGGAGAGGATGGTAGGGTAAAGGGAATTGGAGGAGGAAAGGGAAGGATGGCAAGGGTTGAAGGAGGAGGCGAAAACAGAGGAAGAAAAGAAGGAAAACAAAAAAAAACTACTTATCAAGAGAGTGAGATGTGAGGCGCCACCAGACTTGAAGAAGCAACGAACTGGAATGGCCAAAATGGCCGCCACATTGCGTCATGACACCACATGTGTGTGTTTCTCTTTCTTTCTTTCTTTCTTTCTTTCTTTCTTTCTTTCTTTCTTTCTTTCTTTCTTTCTTTCTTTCTTTCTTTCTTTCTCATTATTTCCACATTTCATTCTCTTTCCTTTCTTCTTTCTTTCTTCTTTCTCCTTGTTTCCACTTTTTGTTCTTTCTTTCTTTCTTCCTTTCTTTCTCCTTTCCACAATTTTTCTTTCTTTCTTTCTTTCTTCTTTCTCCTTCTTTCCACAGTTGTTTCTTTCTTTCTTCCCATCTTTCCTTCCTTGTTCATCCTTCCTACCTTCTTTCCATATTTCCTTCCTTGTTCATCCTTCCTTCCTTCCTTTTCCTTCCTTCCTTCCTACATTCCTTCTTTCCTTCCTTCCTTTGTGAGACCGCCAGGCCCATAAGGCCTGCAGGATACTTATATATCACGTAACAATGCTAATGTGCCATAACAGACTAGTAGCTATGCAACTAACAGCTAACACAGCACGACAAAAAGCCCAGAATTAGGTTAGTAGTGTAACTAGTCACGAGGATACAGTGTGCAGTGAAGATACATGCATGAGTAATGAGTTGCGATGTATATTACACGTGTAATGGTGATGACATTTTTCTTTTCCCGATGTGTACACGCATCAGGCTTCACCATTGCAGTGCAAAGAAAATAAAACTTTGGTTCACAAAATGGCATACATCAGTTATTCATTTGTGTACCTTTTAGGACAGACTGCAAGACGCAGAAAGAAACCACACACACACACAAGAGCAGGGATGATTTTTAGCTGACTCTTGCAAGGCTTCTCAGAGACACCAATGGACAAGGAAAAATATGGTAGTCATCTCAGGCACACCAAAATATTACTGGGGGCTGCTAAGTTCTGCGAACCAAGGTGTCTAGCCTGCACGGCAAGGACAAGAATTTGGCCCAGTGTGCCAGCAGGAGATTGGCAGGCAAAGCAGAGACAAGGAGAAGACCAGGCAAAGAGACCCACTGACAGACAGGTTTGACCAACCAATAGTGAAAGAGCAAAGCTGGGGACCAAACAGACTCATACCATAGCGCAGAATAGGGATGATGTAATTCTCAGGGAGGGACAGTTCTGGCACGTTCCACAGAAAAGTGATATAAGCTAGGGTAGGTACACACCCACAAGAAGAACGACAAGCAAGTAGAAGACAGACACAATCTGAGAACCAGAGAGACTCTTCTGAAGGCAGAATGAGAGAGACAGCCAGAGACCCGGGGCAAATACTCTGACCAATCCTGATCCTGACTCCAAAGACCAGGCAGAGACAGCCTAACTCTCACTCTACCTCGGAGTCTCTCCACTCTTTGCCCACCCACAGGGACCCTCTCACGAAGACCCCTGACTACTGAAAGGGGGACTTTGCCCATTTTCCCAACTATTCTCCTTGCCTAAGGGGGGCTTACTTCCTCACCCCATCTCCCGGGGAGGCAAACCCAATCACCAACACCCGAGTTTTCAAGGCTTCTCCTGGTGCTCCTACAGGGCTTGCACTGTTGCCTATCTGTTGCCTAAGCAGATAAGGCTGACGACCCTGCTCTTGGGGGTCTGCCAGAGTACTGCCTGAGAACCCAGAGGACGAGGACCCCAGACCACCAAGACAGTGGCAGGTGCCCAGACTGACACCAGACCAACCCAGGGAGGTGAGGGCTAGCCGAAGACCCTGCACCAATTTTAGGCCTAAGCCAAGATTACCCAGGAAACTCTGAGGGAGGTCCGTGCCTGAGCCAAAACTGGAAAAAGACTGACTCAGGTGAGACTGTGATCCGATACTGTGATTCGATACTGTGTGAGTGTGTTACGTGCATCTGGTGTGTGTTTTGTGGGGTGGGTGGTTCATCGCCATAGGGAAATGGGGAAAAACAATACTCAGCAAATACTCTTTGTGCCAACACCTCGGTGTCCCACCAAGGTAGCATATCAGAAGAGCTTGGTGTAGTGCAGCACCAATGTCTGAAAGTGTACAGTAAGTAGGGTTACGGGGGTCTGGTGAGGTGCCAGGCTAGTATCCTAAGGGTATTGTGGTCGAGAGTTTAACCTGATTCTGCAGGCCAAAGAAACAAAGGTAACCAAGAGAATAACCTACATTAGTCTTAGCAAAACAGAATAGCGATTAGCCACAAGATGGGTAGGGAAATAGTTTTGCCACATTGCTGCTATTGTGCCCTTTGTTTCTCCGCAAGATTTTCTCCCCTGTGCTGCTATTGTTGTTCTGTATTTTGTTTTTCCTTTCTGTAACCATTTTCCGAAGTGTGCCTAAGCTAACCAAAAAGAAAGAAATAGTTAGTAGCAATAAAAATATAATTTTTTATGCTAAGTTTGGTGTCCGAATATCATCTGAATGCTAATCATTGCCCAAAGAAATATTGCTGTCTGGGATGCAAGGTCGCTATATCTGTCTCTGAGGAACCAAAGATAGCTAGCCACATATTGTTGCCCACGGGTATTGTGTGTGTACAAACAGGTAAGGTATTATCCAAAAATAGAAAAGATATTGTGTAACTTGTTGTGTCTCTGCCAGTCCAGAACCGCTGACACCTTCCTTGTTCATCCTTCCCTTCCCTCTAAGTTGTTTTTTTAGTGGTCTGTGGTGCGCATTTTGCACAAGTGCTGTGAATTTTGCGCATGTGGTGCGCATTTAGCGAATGTGATGAGCAAAATGCGCACCAATTCGTTGTTAAACAGGTTGGCGTTCCCCTGTTACAACAGCTTTACTCAGAGGCTGTTTCAACAGGTGCTTACACCTAGGGACACCTTTGTGAATTGGCCCACTTCCACATTTCTTTCTCATGTGTAGGACGCGAGTATACAACTGAGTTTTATACGCATGTTCTACACACGCATCGTGAATTAGGCCCACAATATTTTAAATGGCTGCCACTGTATACACTATCAGTGCATCTCCCCGGCCTCAACACTGTTTAATGCCTTTGCTGATGACAAGTTTCTTCAGCAAATTAAAGTGGTACTGGAGAAAACTAAATATGGAATAATGTGATTAACTTTAATAAAAAAACAGTAGTTCCATGCATTAACGTAAAATTGCGTGTATTAAACAAACTGTGGGCCAAAAATAATGTGAACTAAAATTACAACAATGACGGTTACGCAATTTTCAAATTAACAGTGAAACAGATTTATCTGATCACAACAGGCATTTGAGATGTTAAGGACTGCTAGAAACAGTAGCTGCCCATGAGACACTTAAAATATCACATCTGCAACACACCAGTGCAGTGTTTTCAGTAGAAAATGCAATGTGTTCTGGGAGTCACGGTGTACTCCTATTGAAAGAAACGCTGTGATAATATTTGTTTAAGAAGGAAATCACAAGACTGGCATGCGTATGTACCCGAATTACTGAACCACTGAGCAACTTGATCAAGTGGGTCATTGTTTACCTTGCTCCAATATTAATAACATTATCCATCCGTCCGTCTGTCTGTCCATCCGTTTTTCTTAAAGGGTGAAGACCACCCTGAATACCATCAATCGTAGTCTATCCCCCTCATTACAAGTTTGTCTTTAGGGACTTTTTTCTTTAAAAATGAAAAAAGTACTTAGAGTAGTATTTACAAGTTTCTAAATTTTCGTTAGGAAAGAAAATCTTTGACACCATCTCAATAGGTGGTGTTAAAAATGTTATTTTCCACCCCAATATTGTTTTCTTTTTTCCCATGAAACTCCCTATAGAGTATCATGAAAAAAATATTTATTTTAAAAAAACGTATTTTTAAAAAATATTATTATTTTGTACTTATTTTTTTGTGGCTAAAAAAAAGTTGTTTTCGTTTGCCTGATAGGGACCTCAAGCGTTACAATAAGTCGGTGACCAACTTTTTGTAAACTTTTAATATCACCCTTAATAACGAAAAAGTCCTTAAAACTAACGAAAAAAAAAAGGTTGTTAGCTTTAATGACAAAGACAGATTGTGGAGGTAACCGCCAAAATTTGTCTTTCCAAACGAAAATATTTGGAGGTTACCTCAAAAAATTTTTGCTAAGTTTTTCTTACATAACAAAAAAATGTGTTATATAAGAACAACTTGTAGTGGGGGGTATGTGTTCTTATTGGCACTTGAGTGTTGTAATTTGTGCCCTGTTGTACCCGGGCTCAGAGGGTAGGAGGTCACAATGGGTGCTGGGTGCTGCCTGGTTGGAATGTGGCATTATTTTATTTATTATTATTTTTACTTATAAGCTTTTATTACAGCATCATGTGCTGAGCGGCTTGATTATTTCCCTTTTTGCACTATTGGCCACAACAAGCTTTTTAAAATTCTTCTTTCTATTCACGAGCGCCGCCTACTTATGAGATTTAAGATAAATCAATTATTCTGCAAATCATCATCACTGGGAGGCTGGACGCAGGGAATTTGTAACTGTGACAATAAATCCCCGGAATCATTAGCCCGTGTGGTTTGTTTGTGCAAAAAATATTCAGAACCCAGGAAAAAGTAGTTGAAGCAGTTATTTTTAAATCTTGATTTTAGGCAAATTCCTCCTTTAATATATTACCTTCGGCTTTAAAATTATTTTATATAATTTATGTTCTTGCAAATTTTTTGAAGGCTGTTTTTAAGATTAGAGGAGATGGTTATTGATACGATAGGTATTAAGGGAACCAATGTCAAATATAGCCTGATTGATTTTAAACTGACTTATTTTAAACGGCTTATGTGAGACGTTAGATAGGAGTATTAACATGTAAACAATAATTCCTTAGGAAAAATAAAAAGGTTAACATGTAATATATGTATTATAAGCTACTTTGTTAGTTATTGTTTAGACAATTGGCAATCCCCTTCTGGGAACTGTTATTCTTATCTACATATAAGGGAAAGAACCAGATGCAATTTGTTTTTTATTGTTTTTATCGTCATATTTTATAGTGATGTAAGCCACTCTTTAGTATGTTTGTAATTTTGAAATTCGTATTTTAAAAGATGCTGCTATTGTTATTTTGCACAGATGTTTCTTTTTTTGTGTAATTTGAATTTCAGAATAAGCACATCGGTTAGTTCAATCTTTTGGTGACATTGAGGTTTTTGCATATTGTTGTACAAGAGTTTATTAGCCTTATGAAGGTAAATGAAGCTTTGAAGATGAATATGGGGATTAATGACGGATTAATGTATTATCAATTGTACTGTATTGTTTAGCTAATATTTTGCACAAAATGATGTACTGTATACTAATTCTATCAATTGTATTAATTGTACTAATGTAATAATTTTCTGGATAAACTGTAATTGGATGAACTGTATTGTTAACGTTTGATGACTTGCCTGTTGGCAGTTGAATAAACTAAAATTTGATTTGATTTGATTTGCTGAGCGGCTTCTGGACATGAAAATATGCAATTCAAATTAAACTTAAAATAAGTCTACCAGGCTGCCTTAAAATGCTGATGTCCCCTTCGCAGGCGCATTATACTTCTTGGTTGGTGGAGTTGAGGAGGAATGTTTTTAGTTCTTTCTTGAATGTTTTCTCAAACAAGCAGTCGTGCAGCATTTAAAAGTTGGAAGCCGGTTCCACCCTCTTGTTATTTTAAAACAAAAACATGCTGACAAAAAGCTGCCTACAATGGGCCTGATTCACGACGCACTTACAATTGACTTACAAATACATATTATAACATATACATTGTATAAGTCAGTTGTAGTGGAATTAGATTGTAAATCCAATTCATGAAAGGTGCGTAAGATGCACATCGTGGTGTGCATTTTGCACACCCCATGCGCAAAATGCACACCATTTTGTTGAACAACAGGTGTGCGTTCCCCTGTTACAACAGCTTTACACAAAAGCTGTTACAGCAGGTGCTTCAATCTAAGATCAGCTTCGTGAATCGGCTGACTTACACATTCGCTACTTAGTTATAGGACATGAGTATACAATTCTGTAGTATACTCAAGTCCTACAACCGCTTCGTAAATCAGGCCCAATATGTAGACTGTGGAGCTGCAACAAACAGTGCAAGTCAAGTATAGCAATTAAGACAGCATCCCTGTGGAGCAGTGTCCCGGGTATGGCACTGTCCAGAAGGGTGTCAGTTCGAGCTGGGTCTATGAATGGAGGAGAACACCTAGCAGCTTTCCACCCCTCTCCCATATGAGAATACCAGGAGGTGGGAGAAAAACACACAGGTATGACCCCGGGACCCCAAATCCCCAGGACCGCTGAGGCAACCAGAAACAGGAGCAGGCGGGAGCCCTTTTCAGGGGACAGAATACAGGAGAACCTAATGCACAAAGAGGAGACAAATAGGAGAAAGGTAAGATGCTGCAGTGGGGTAGTCCAAAATAATCCTTAGTACTCAAGAAAAACCCAAAAGGGAAGAGTACCTGGGAATTGCACAGGGCACACCAAATACCAGATCCCCAGCAAGGATCCCAGGAGTGGGAACCTAAAGCAAGATGTAGCAAAGTATCCGGGAGTAGATTTAACCTCAAATTAAATCAGGATTATCTTAGACCAGAGCTCAAGTCACAAACCAGTTCAAAGAGAAGTGGACAGACAATCAGCCTACTAACCAGCAGAGGACTGTAACAACATTCAAGAATACCAGCCAGGGAACAAAGTAGCTAACCAGGCAGAGGTATTTTAAAAAAATCTTTATTTATAAATTTAGAAGTGATAGGCAATAGTAACCAGTCCTCTTGTGACAAACACGTCCCGTACCCACATGACCCCACAACCCAACCACATCAGAAATATGCGTGAGCAACAAGCACAGCAGAAAAATGATAAATGCACAAGTCACCAAGGCAGTAAGAACAAAAGGAGACAAACCAACTCTCAAGGTATGTGCTCTGGATTATCAGCAAAGAGTTTTGCACCCGTGGGTTCCTTGAAAAGGGATACCTTTCCATTATAATGTACTCTGAGCCTGGCAGAACTCAAAACCTTGGCAGTAGCTCCCTATGAAATCAAAGTTTTCCTTATCTCACAACAAAAGTTGGGAAACAAAAGGAGCCGCTGTCCACCTAATCGGAGATTCCCATTCTTGGCCGCAGCCCTCAGTAGTGGGTCTCTGTCATCCTCTTTGTGTAGAATCACCATGAGAGTGCCAGTGGTCATGGCAGAGTTCTCAGGTCCTTTCGTGGCTAAGCGGAAGGCTCTTCTGACATCCCTCCTATGGTCTGTGATGTCGCTAAACACCACAGCTTTAAGTAAGTGCTGGATCTCAGTTTTCATGTCTTTCCCCTCTGGTAAGGGGGGAATCCCAGGATCCTCAGATTAGCTAGCCGGTTGGCATTAGCAAGGCTCTCCACTCTTCGCTCCATTATCATAATCGTGTGGACCGCACACCCCGATGGCCACCAAAGTTGGTCTGCTTCAGCCGCTTTTGCCCAAGTGATTGCTTCATGGTGTCCAGGCGGGAAGTAACGGCAGACAGCTCCGTCTGAAAAGACTCCATCTTCAAGTCTTGCTCCATTTGGTGAGCCTCCATTCCAGACAGACTCTGATCCATTTTGTTGATTTTTGCATGAAGGCACTCCAGCAAGGCCAGTACTGCATCCCCTGCACTGGAGGCAGCGGACTCCCCCTGCAGACACCTTCCCGCCATGATGACCTCCATCCCTGAGATTGTGCTTGTCGCAGGCTGCCATCTGTCAGTCGTTGTATTCCATGGAGCCTGAGGCACACGGCGCGAGCACGGCACAGGTGCCCACCCATACAGCAAAAGTAGAAGCTGCACTGAGCCCTTGCAGCCACTCCCAGCTGCCTCATCAAGGCAGTCTGCCCCCGGACGGTTTCACGGGGGCAGGAAAGACAGTTAGCACCGCCACTCCCAGTAAGTTGCATGTGCTGCGAAGCAGCAGCCGCTCTCCGTGCATATCGCCGAGTAAAGATAATGGCAGATTCACGTTGTCTCGTGGTGAGAGACCTATAACCAGCGTGTCATTGGTGCCCCCGGGCACCACCCCATCATAGCAGGGGGCCCCCGCAGGGCAGGTCAACTACCCGGCGACAAGCACCTCGATGTTCAGGCGCCACAACCAGGTATGAGGTTCTGGCTCCTCTGGAGCTCCACAAGTTTGCCACCATCTTGGCCTGCCGCTGGCTCCGCCCCCAGGCAAGGGTATTGTAACGGCTTCTCCAAAGCCCCAGAATGGTCTGGACAAATCAATGTGCAGACAAAGAGTGGAGGGGAAGGAAGGCTTATATAGTGAGGTTAGCCCTTCGCCCTGAAGTCAGGTGTCCTAGTACTTCCGGAGATAAATGATAAATAGCGGTGGCCATTTTAGAGTCAGGCCTATTGTTTGTGAGTCAGCATACCCCAAAGTAGTATGTAGTATAGTCCCTAGCTCACAACTAAGAAATGGGATTGCAGGTGAGGAATAAGAGTTTGTTATCTGCACGTGTGTACCTTGGGCGCTGTTGTGCCAGAGTGTACTTTGTCGCAGAGAGCGCTGGGCGTGCACTCGCCAAGTGCATGCCAGGACCATGTCAGGTCTGGTAGTGCATGCTCTAGTCCCCGCCGGGACCATGGCAGGACTGGTGGCGCATGCTCTGGTACCCACCGGGGCTGCGACAGGCCGCCAGCCTTGACAAAGGGACTTTTTGACATGCCAGCAGTGGGCATGGGTGGCTTTGTAGAAGCCAGTCCTCATAACAACAAACCTACACACACAGAGGAGTCATACCCATGGATGACTCCTTGATAGGCATTGGGCCTGGGGTCTGTTCCAAATGCCAAGTACCCCCACACCCCCACAGTAACAATTAAAGGAGCTCCTGCCATGCTACTGCTACATATCAAGCTGTGCAAAGGAGTGTGAAATGGAGGCGATGTGAGCCTGGCGCAGCAAGACTTTGGAGTGCTGCTGCAGATAAGAAAGTGCAATAAAAAAAGTAAGTATTAGGATTGGGGGATGAATAAACTTGTGTTTAATTTTGTGGACTATCCCTCAAAGGGGCACCATCATCACAATGAACACAAGAAATAAATAGGTGTTTTGTAAAGAGCTTTAAAAACTGCCTGTACTTTCTTATTTTCGTTTTCATGGTTTTTTTTGTATATTTTTATTGTCAAAATGTGATTTTTTTTAGATGTAATGCCACAGATCAAGAGTAGAGGGCATCAAGGGTTCTGTATAGAAAAGCTCTATGCAGCTAGCTTTGTGTCCGAATTTTGAACAAGGTAGTCGAGGTATTGCACTACTTTAAAAGTGCAATTACTGTAAAACTAAGCATTTTTCAAACCAATGACAAATTACAATTCAGTGTACATTTTGAAGGAGAATGCAAAGAGCTAAAGTAGTGATATTCAAGATCATGCCCCTTTAAGCAAATGCAAAACATTTTTTATTTTTCAGTTCAATTATGAATTTTATGTAAAATACATTACAGTAATGCACAAAGCAGATTTTACACAAAAATCAAATATAACCATTGTATAATGGTTATCCTGGCTGGATTACAGGCCGTGGATCGGGCCTGATCAGTGGACTGGGCCCTACCCGACCCGCTTATTATTGCCACATCAATAATAAGGGGTCCTGCTGAGTCCTATGGACCCAGCCCTGCAAGCGTGAAAATACACGCATAATTAAGCGGGATGGGCCCACTTATTTTTAACGTAGGCCAAACGGGCAAAAATGCGGGAGTCCTGCATTTTTGCCCATTCAGGGCATAATGAGCCTGATAATTCGGAAGATTTTATCAGCTCATGCAGTTTTAGCTAATTCGTTTTGCGGTTAATCTGCAAAATATGTTCCCTCAAGTCATAATGAGCATCCAAATATTATAATCTAGGACTAGCTTAGATCTCTGAGGATACAGACCAAAACAAAGCTACTTAAATTGGCAGAAATGTCTCCTTCTTTAGTGAGTGAGTCGCTTTAGATAGCATCCCGCACTCTTGGCTGTGCTTAGCGTACCGACCGGTGTCCCGAGGCCCAATGGCATGTGGCACCCAAAAATATTAAATAATAATAATAATAATAATTAGACTGGGCCTGGTTTACCAGGCAGCGGGAAATCTAGAGTTACACGTGAACAGGTCCCCTTGGGTTTAAGGACTGTGTTCAGTAGTAGTACGTAAAGGGCCCAATCTCGACTATCACTACTTCAGATCTTTGCATTCTACTTCAAAACTTAAACCGAAATGTAATTAATAATTTCTATAAAAAATGCTTAAAAGTAGAGTATTACCTCTAGTTTCACAGATGGTTTTCAGACACAGAAATAGCTGTATTGTATTTGGCCATTCCTTTACTGACCTCTAGTGGCGAGCTGTGGAAAAGCAACACCTAAAATATCACATTTTGACACTAAAACTACAAGAAAAACGCATTTTCATAGAAAATAATAAAAAGAAAGAATAGGCCATTTTGAATGCTCTTTTCAAACCACTGCTGTATGTCTTGTGTTCACTGTGTTAATTGATTTAATGTAATCATTTCTGTAGAGCTTCCTTGCCAGCTATTACTAGCAGACATGGCTGGTACACTTTTAAAAGTTGGCAGACATAAAAAGCCACCATCCCATTCCCACCTTTAAATTGACAAAAAAGAAAAAATAGAGATTGTCAAATTTCTTTTTACATTATTTCAGCCTCTAGAGAGGCTAGATATTTGCAAGAAGGCTCATTTAGAGGCTCTGTCTTATCATCATTCAGGCAGAGATGGTACTCAACCAATCATCCAACTTTTGTTTCTATTATATTTCATCCTGTGTACAACTCCCCAGCCCTTCCTCTTTCTTCTTGCTTCCATCTTCCCAGCTCCTCCACTCCACAAATAACCTTATCTTTTCCTCACGTAACACATCTTACCTCTTCTACACTCTCTCATCTGCAAATTGCTTTTTTATTTCACTCCAATCTTTTGTCTACCTTCTTTTCCATCCTGCTCCTATCTCCCCAAACCTCTTTTGTTTACGAACAACCTTCCTCTCCCACTTCTTACCACCTGCACAATTCTACAATCTCTCATCTATCCCATCACTTCTAGCTCTCACTGGATTATTTTGGTTCCCTTCTCTTTCATCCTTCTCCCATCTTCCCTGGCCCTCCTTCTTATAAGTAACCTTCTCTCCCACCTGCCACCACTTTGTCTCTTCTACACTCTCTTATCTACCTGTACTGAGCGTGATTCACATACCGCCTGTAAGTTGATTGCTGAAGATGTTTCTTCTTTGGATGAGTTGTGGAGGGTGTGAAAACGGCCACTGTATCCTGTGCTGTCACAGAACTAGTTGTAAGTTCTACAAAGAGCACTGGGGACGGCGCCTAGCATCTACTCATTCTCTGTAATCCGCCGCAGGATAAAAACGAGGGTGGCTCTTCTTTCCTGATTGGCACAATGGTCATTTGCTACAGGAGCATTTGAGCTGGTAAGACTCAGCTGAATCACTGCAAGAACAAAGAAAATACAACAGACCAACTTTCACTAACAATGCGCCAGGATTCAGGATACCAGGTCAAGAAATGGAGCAACAACGAGCTATGCAGTACTACATTAGTTGTGAGGGTAAAGGGAAATGAAAAAGTATGGTATTTCTACTAATGATAATTAGTAAGTTAGTAGCACCTGATACTTACTGACTAACTAGTCTCCACCTACGATAACTCCTCTTTGGTGTATTAGTCACATACTCTGTGTAACATGAACCCGTTCTGACTAACACCATCTACTCTGCACTTTGGTTCCACTTGGGGGAGGGATTACTATTAATGTAACCCCTACTTCCTATGAATGCCAGAGACAGCCAGGAAACAGCCTAGCCTGTTTCTAACCTTTGCTGGGATGGGAGTTCCCCACAAGGTGTGAGGGTGTGCTGTGAACTGATCTTTTAATCGAGTGGAAGCGGATGGTGGCTTAATAGAAGGCTGCTTATAAGGTATATTAGGAAAAGTATGCTTAGTGGCAGGTATGGCACTAACATCATCCAGCCAGGAAGAACCACCCCTCTCCATCATACCAGAGGTGGTTAGTAATTGACCCTTCACCCAAGAATCATCCAATGTGGGTGAGTCTTTCCAATGAAAAAGATATACATTTTCTCCTCTACTTGTTCGTCAGTCCTGCACAGTTTCCACTTGTGTGTTTGGATCAGGTTGACTGTTAAAAGGATTTTTGGCATGTTCATCCTTTGCTTTCTTCAGCAGATGTGTGAAAAACATCATGAATATTCAGAGATTCAGGTAGCTGCAGTGGCTGCTGGTGGATCAAAAAAGTGGTGGAGCATAAACGATATTGTTTGTTAATGTAGTGCGAGAGCCCGAACCAACGAAGGAGGTGCTGGGGGGTTCTCCCCCATGAGAAATATTTAAAATAACCCTGCCATTATCACTCATTTTGGAAGTACTATTTTGCAGAAATAACCTGAAAAAGGCATACCGTTCTCAGACATCTAAAGGGCCACTCAAGCAATATAGGTATTTTGGCTGAGATATTAATATAACTTGATCTTAAATCCAAGCAATAAAAAACACAATATTTCTGAGCAAACTTTAACACATATTGTTTTAAAAGTAAATAACTGATTTATTAGAAGGTATTAGCATGACAAAAATAGTTAAACATGCATTTGATTTATACTGGTGGAAATAGGTCCCAAAGCAAACAGCAGTATATTTCTGTTAAAAACATATTTGTTAAAAAAAGAAATGTTTACCATATATATATATATATATATATACAGTCCTATATACAGGTTGACAGTGGTGTGTTTCCAATTCATACAAACACACAGAAAGTAAAACGTCAATAAATATATAGAATGTACAAATGCCACATTTCATAAGTCACACTGCTCAGAGGTAATGCACTACAAAACCCGGCATAACGTAATGTAACATAACTGTTCTGACCAGTAGGTGGGTGGTTTTATACATGGTGTGAGAACACAGAGATATTGTGCTAGAACATGGAGATATGGAGCCAGTCCTTTACGACATTGAACACTGCGCCCCATCAGTGTGTATATATATATATATGATGTGATATAATGGATATATTGTACAAGACTAATATAATGCTGAGATATTGTGCTAGAACATTAAGACTATTGTGCTAAGCTGTTATTCCTTAGCAGTGAGTAGATGTATATATGGTGTGAGACAACGGAGATATTGCGCAAGACTAGTAAAATACAGCATTGTGTACTGCCTTTTAAGACCTTTTGAACATGGCTTCCCAAAAGTATGCAGATATACATATGATGAAGATCTATACAGTGATATGATGCAATGATTTTCAGATTATTGTCCCAGGCTAAGTAGACATTGAACACTGATCCACATCAGGGCTTAGATATTTATCTAGTGTGAGACAACTGAGAGATTGTGCAGGATTGGTATAATACAGAATTATTGTGTGAACTATGGTGTGAGATAACTGAGACATGGTGCAAGACTGGTATAATTCAGAGCAATTGTGCTAGCACTCTAAGATGACCGCTGTTGGCTTTTAGACTTTCAACACTGCACACCATCAGAGTACAGACATATCCTATGTGTTAGTCGTAAATATATATACTATATGGAATGGATATGTTACAGTCTTACCACTATACAATAGCTGCAATACTCTATGTAACTGTATGCAACTGTTGAGTGCCGCCCATCTTCTGAGTGCTATCACTACCTTACAGCTAAGACGCAATGCCCACTAAGACATGTATATATGATTACCCTGCAGAAGAAGAGTAGTACAGCCACGGGCGCACACCTCCACTCCTGGCAACCTACCACGACATGGAGCAGAATCATAGGAACTACACACAGGGCCAGATTCTCATCAGGGTGCCCTTGAAGTGCACTGGCAGGAAGAGGCTGGGTGCTCTGCTGCTCCGTGCCCTTTTCCCAGTCATGCACCCTATTCTGGTGCAGAGTGAGTGCAGCAGTAGTGACGGACACCTGCACACACTGCCACTCACTAATTCTCGTGTGGCTCCTTTGCTCTCTCTGTGCCCCGGTGCTTCCCAGCTCAGAATTCTCCTCTGCTGCTGCTTGCAGATGCTCCGATTGTGTGGGTCAATTGAGCTGGTTTCCCTGCTGCACCATAGCAACACTGTTGCTATGGGCAGTTCCTCTCAGGATCTGTTTCCAGTTTGAGAGACACAAAGCTTTTACTCAGCTTGAGGTAAAAGAAACACAATTTTTTTTAAAACCTCTTAAATCATATTTTAAGAGGCCTGCGTTCACCCAGATTGCCCTCCTCACCATCCCATTTGTTCTTGCACCCCTTTTGCCCCAGGGAGATGCGTACGGCAGTGAGTGCACTATACCCTGTGCACACACTGCCCTGAGCACAGCCAAATTAGCCCTGCTCTGCCAGCGTGCAAGCAGAGCACCAACAAGGAGACTGTGCACTGCCACTGCTATGCAAGGGGTGCACGGTGCAGAAATGCAGATCTCAAGCTTTGCACCGTGCACCCCCAGCAGAGCAATAACTCAACAAGAATGCGAGCATTGGCAGAATCTGCCAAGGTGCTACTCATCAGGGCACTGGCCATGCCAAGCGCCCTGATGAGAATCTGGCCCATAGTATACAGCACACTGCCATCCATGGCAACCTACTACCACATTGAGTGAATACCATAGAAACAACACATAGTAAGGAGCTCTTCCCACCTTCAACGCATCTCATGATGCCTAATTAGGAGATGCAAGCAACTATGAATACAAAACTCATGGAAGGAGCACTTAGAGAGATCAATACAAAATCCCCGACCAAACAACACATAAAACACTGTTATCGTTATCAAAGGATCAGTATAAATATATAATAACTGACAAAGCTTAGAATGGCAGCACTTGTGAACTGTTCCCGACAAAGCGAGCACCATGAACACATATAAACAGATCAACTCGCTACTAACACAAACAACAAATAAAACCTCTTCACTATGAAGAAGATTAATTGAACATTGATTATTTGGCTATTAGGTCGCCTTGTGAAAGACATGTACCCATATAAAACCCATAGCTGGGATAAAGGGGGCATCATCTCGCAAACATCGAGTCAGGGTAGGCCCCGCCCTGGCTCGTGGCACGACAACACTGCTGCAGCGGTAAGAAAGCACCCTACAAAAACCCAGCATAACATAACTAATTTCTTCACTTGTAAAGAAATTTGGCCTGCCGCTCTTTTATTGAAGCAAACCTCTCAATAATTTGTTTATTAAATTCTGGTATGCTGTTAACTAGCTCCTTTTCCATTGAGAGCATGGCCAGAGCATTAAGCTTCTGTTCTTCCTCTTTTGGTTCAATGATATCATGTTTCATGTTGATATTTTATACAGTCAGCTCCAAGCATGAAACATTGATGCTGTCTCTGCGCAGAAGAATACTGAAACCTTTGTGGCCAGTATTAATAAGGTGAGGCAATCAATTGACACTTTGAATTCTAAACTACCCATAGAATCTAAGTTTTCCAACTGGAGAATCAAGGTACAGACCTTAAACCAAGTGTTAAGAGAATTATGTGACATTATTATTGTACATGCAAAAGAATGCTTTGCATTCACAAAGCATCTGCTGACTGCCACTATATTACATAGTGATCTGATTGTGAGTTATGCCAAGTCCTTTCTCATTGATGCAATGAATTATGCATCAATGTGACATAGCATAGCACATTGATGGTGCATGAGTTTGTTAAGCACACAGCTGGTCTTGGTGATGGTTTATTTAGTTGCCACATCATTCTTTGGGGTTTCCCTTTTCGGTAGTAGTCTAACTATGGTGAAGGGGTTTGTGTAGATTCACACAAACGGAGACAGGGTACTAAGTAATTGTTTGTGAGCTATTTAAGGAGCTTCTTTGTTTTTTATAGATGCAGCATGTTAGAAAACAAGCCCCTGATAAATTTCCGCAAAATCAATTGTTTGGAATGAAACACGACGTGTCAGGCAGTAATGGGCAAAAGTGTAATTGTCCTGAGATGTGATTTATTTTTGTATTATTTTTGTTTATATGTACTCACACAAAATATGTCATGTATATATTTTTGTGCCAATGTATGAAATGTCCATACTGGATTCTTGCAATCTGAATAACAAAGAAATGCATTGAATGGTTATGTACTCTGTTTCCTTGGAGAGCTAATAAGTATTGTTGATCTGAATAGGAAGACCTAAATGCTGCCATTTGTCGCTGTACTTTCTGAAGCACCTTTGCAAACTGTGAACAAATCCCCAGCACTTTCATCCCAACACACAGGTTCAAATCCCAACCCCACCTTACAAGAAATTTAAAAAATCTATAAAATTTGAAAATGTTTCTCTCTGGCACACAATCCCCCAAACAAATGTTTCAGTGTGTCCTTGAGAAGTGAGGGTTCCAGGTGTGGGGTGAAGTGAGCATACCAGTCCATGCGTGCAGCACTGGCAGGGCCAGCTGTAGAAATGAGGGCATTAGCAGGGGGGCCATTTTAAATAATAAATAGGATCTGATGTGCAAGGGGCCACCTTAGATAGGCATTCATTGCCAGCGCGCCCAGGGGCTCATTGCAATTACAATGTTTGCAGTGTCCTGATCCTGCCCTGAGTGTTGGTATCTTGTACTTTTCCAGGGGTGTTTAACGGGCAATGGGGTTTAGCAAGAAAGTATAGTTCTTCAGGCATATTTTGCCCCCATTCTATGGGGAGGCATGCCAACAACATGACACCAGCTTGAATTTGAAACTGGGAGAATTGATTTAAAATCATGCTGAGGAACTGAAACTATATGTTTTCCAAGTCTGTACTGCTAGGTCCTGTTATCTATGTCTCCTTCCATTTTACAGGATATCCACTTTTTGAAGGACACTAAGGACTTCATTAATAAATTGGAGTCCATTAAGATCAAGACACAGCCCATTCTTGTCACGTTCGATGTTAAAAGTCTGTATACTTCCATTCCGATAGACTATGGTTGTGAGGTTGTGGAATTGGCCTTAAATACTACAGCTTTGACGGATGTACATCATGGGTTCTTACTTACACTCTTGAGGTTTGTCCTACAGAACAATTTTTTCCGATATGGAGACAGTTTTTACCTACAAATCAAGGGCACTTCCATGGGGAGTAAGCT
>JAXIUS010000004.1:0-21857 GCA_035593325.1 Pseudotriton montanus
AAGAAATAAAGAAAACGGAGGAAGGAAAGAGAGAAAGAACAAGAAGGGAAGAAGGGAGGAAAGGAAAGAAAAGGATAAGAAGGTATAGAAGGAAAGCAGGGAGGAAAGAAAAAAGGAAGGAAGGAAGAAAAATAAGGGAGGAAAGAAAGGAAAAAGAAGGAATGTAAGAAGTGAAGGAGGAAAAGAAATGGAGGAAAGAAAAAGAAAGAATGGAGGAAAGAAAGGATAGAAAGAAGAAAAAAGGAGGGAAAGATGGGAATGATGAAAGAAGGAAGGAAAGAGAAGGGAAGAAGGGAGGAAGGAATGGAAGAAAGGCGGAAAGAAAGAAGGGATGGATGAAGGAATGGAAGAATGGAGGAAAGAAAGAATAAAGGAGGAAGAAAGACAAAAGGAAAGGGAATGGAGGAAAGAAAGGAGCAAGGGAAGGGAGGAAAAGAAATGAAGGGAGGGAAGAAAGGAATTAAAGAAAAAAGAAGGAATAGAAGGAAAGAAAGAAGACATGGAAAGAAGGAATGGGCAAAAGCAGGAAGAAGGAAAGAAAGAAGGGAGGGAGGAAAAGAAATAAATAAAACAGAGGAAAGAAGGCAAGAAAGAAAATGGAAGAAGGAAAGAAAAAGGAATGAAAGAAATGAAGGAAGGAAAGAAAGAAGGAATGGATGAAGGAAGGAAAGAGAAGGGAAGAAAGAAAAAGAATGTAAGAAGGGAAGAAGGAAAGAAAGGGAGAAGGAAAGAGAAAGGAAGGGAAGAATGGAGGAAAACATAATGGAGGAAAGAAAGAAAAAGAGGAAAGAATGAAAGATAAAAAGAAGGCATGGAAGAAAGAGAAGGGAAGAAAGAATGAAAGGAAAGGCAGAAAAAGAAGGCATGGAAGATGGAAAGAGAAAGAAGGGAAGAAAGAAGGATGGAAAGAGAAGGGAAGAAAGAAGGAAAGAAAAGACAGAATAAAGAAGGAATGGAAAGAAGGAATGGAAGAAGGAAAGAAGGGAGGGAAGGAAAAAGAAATGAAAGATGTAAAGGAAGAAAGAAAGGAAAAAAAGGGCAGAAGGAAAGAAAGAAGGGAGGGAAAAAAGAAAGAAGGGATGGAGTGATGAAAAGAAATAAAGAAAACAGGAAGGAAAGAAGGAATAGAGGGAGAAAAGAAGGACATGAGGCAGGGAAGCAGGCATGGAATGGAAAACAATGAAAGAAAACATAGGAAGGAAAGAAAAAGAATGGAGGAAATATAAGGGAGGAAAGAAAGAAGGGATGGAGGAAAGAAGTGAAGAAGGAAAGAGAAAGAATGGAGGAAAAAGAATGGAAGAAGGGAAGAAGGCAGAAAGGAGGGAAAGAAAGGAGAGATGGAGGAAAAAGGAATGAAAGAAAGAAGGAAAGATGGGAGGAAAGAAAGAAAAAAGGCATGGAAGAAGGAAGGAGAAGGATAGAAAGAAAAAGAAAAAAGGAATGAAAGAAAAAGAATAAAGGAGTAAAGAAAGAGATAGTTAGAATCATGAAGGAAAGAAGGAAAAAAGAAGGGAAGGAAAGAAAAAAGAAGAGAAGGAAGAAGAGAGAAAGGGAAGAAGGAAAAGAAATCAAGAAGGGGGAAGAAAGGAAAGAAAAGGATTAGAAGGTATGGCAGGAAGAAGGAAAGAGAAGGGAGGAAAGAAAAAAGGAAGGAAGGAATGGAAGAATGGAGGAAAAAGAAAAAAGGAAAGAGAAAGAAAGAGAGAAAAAAGGCTTGTAAGATAGAAAGGAGGAAAGAGAAAAAAGGAATGAAAGAAGGGAAGAAGGAAGAAAGGAAAGAAAGGAAGAAAGAAGGGAATGAAGGAAGGAAAGAAAGGAGGAAGGGAGGAAAGAATGAAAAAAGAAAAGATGGGAGGAAAGAAAGGAGGAAAGAAGGAAAAAAGGATGTGAAGAATGGAAGAAGGAAAGAAAGGAGGGAGGGAGGAAAAGAAGGGCAGAAAGAGAGATGGAAAAAAGGAATGGATGGGAAAAAAGAAAAGGGTGGAAAGAATGAAGCAATGGAAGAAAGAAGGGAGGAATGGAAGGAAAGAAGAAAGAAAAGAAAAGGGAGGAAATAAGAGACAAAAAAAGGGGGTAAGAAAGAAAGAAAGTTGGAAAAAGAAAGGAAGGAAGGAAGGAATGGAAGAAGGAAGGAAAGAAAGACAAAAAAGGGATGGAAGAATGAAGGGAGGAAAGAAATGAAGAAAGAAAGAAAAGGAATGGAATGGAAAGAAGGAAGGATGGAAGAAGGGAGGAAAAAGGGAAGAAAGAATGAAGCAATGGAAGAAAGAAGGGAGGAAGGAATGAAGGAAAACAGTAGGAATGGAAGAAGGAGGGAAGAAAGAAGGCAAAGAAAAATAAGGGAGGGAGGAAAAGAAAGATGGAAGGAATGAAGGTAAGGAGGAAAGAAATGAAAGACAGAAGGAATGAAAAGAGAAAGGAGGGAGGAGGGAAAAGAAAACAGGAAGGAAAGAGAAGGAATGGAGGAAGAAAGAAAGGAAGGATGGAAAGAAAAAGAAAAAAGGAATGGAAGAATGAAAGATGGAAAGAAGTAATGGATGGAAAAAAGGAACAAAAAAGGGAGGAAAAAAGGGAAGTAAAGAAAAATGAAAGTATGAAAGAAAGAAGGCATAGAAGGGGAGGAAAGAAAGGAGGAAAGGGTGAATGAAGAAATAAAGAAAGAAGGGAAGCAGGGAGGGAGGGAAGGAAATAAAGAAAAAGAAAGAAAGAAAACAGAGGGAGAAAAGAAAGAAGGGATGGAAGAAAAAAGAAAAGGATAAGAAGGTATGGAAGGAAGAAGGGAGGAAAGAAAAAAGGGAGGAAAGAAAGAAGGAATGGAATTAAAGAAAAGGAAAGATAGAAGAAAGAAAGAAGGGAGGAGAGGAAAAAATAAGTGAAGGAATGGAAGGAAGGAAAGAAAGGAGGGAAGAAAGAAAAAGGAATGAAAGAAAGAATAAAGGAGGAAAAAAGAAAGAAGGGAAGAAGGAAAGGAAGAAAAAGAACAAGGGAAGGAAGAAAAGAATGGAGGAAAGAAAGAAAGAAGGGAGGAAATACAGAAAAAAGAAGGCAAGGAATGAGAAGGGAAGAAAGAAGGAAGGGACGAAGGAAAGAGAAGAAATGGAAGAATGAAAAACAGAAGGAAAGAAAGAAGGGAAAGAAAGAAAAAATAAGAGGAAAGAAGGGAAGGAGGAAGAAGAAATAGGAGGAAGGGGAAGAGAAAGAATGGAGGAAAATATAAGGGAGGAAAGGAAGGAAAGTGATGGAAGAAAGAAGGAAAGAAGAAATAGGAATGGAAGAAGGGAGGAAAGGAGGAAAGAAAGATGGAAATGAAGGGAAGAAGGGAGGGAAGGAATGGAAAGAAAAGAGGAAGGGAAGAAGGAAGTAAATAAAGAAAAGGAGGGAGGAAAAGAAAACAGGAAGGAAAGAAAGGAAGAAAGGAGGCAAGCAAGGAGGAAAGAGAAAGAAGGGAGGGAAGAAAGAAAGGAAAAGGTATGGAAGAAAGAAGGAAAGAGAAAGGAGGGAGGAAAGAAAAAATGGAAGAAAGAAAGAAGGAATGTGGAAAGAAAGGAAAGAAAGAAAAATAAGGGAGGAAAAAATAAGGGAGGAAAAAAGAAGGAATGGAAGAAAGAAGGGAGGACAAAATAAGGGAGGAAAGAGAGAAGGGATGAGAAAAGAAAAAAGGGAGGCTGAAAGAAGGGAGGAAAGAAAAAAGAAAGAAAGGCAAAAAGATGGAATGGAAGAAGGGAGGAAAGAAAGGAGGGAGGAAAGAAAGAAAAAAGAAGGAATGAAAGAAGAAAAGAATGAAAAGAAAGAAGGGGAGGAGAGAAATTAGAAAAAAGAAGGAAGGAAAGATGGGAAGGAGGAAAAAGAAAGAAGGGAGGAAAGAAGGAATGCAAGAAAGGCAGAAAGAAAAAAGAAGGCATGGAGGAAAGAAAGAAGGAATGGAAGGAAAGAACGAAAAAAGGAAGGAAGGAAAGAGAAAGAAAGGTAGGAAGGAAATTAGGAAAGAGATGGAAAGAAGGAATGGGCAAAAGAAGGAAGGAAAGAAAGAAGGGGGAAAGGAGGGAGGGAAGAAAAGAGGAAGTAAGGACAGAAGGCATGGAAGGAAAGAAAAAAGGAAAGAAAGATGGGACGAGGAAAGAGAAATAAAAAATGGAAGAAGGAAAGAAAAGGAGGAATGAAAGGAAAGAAGGAAGGAAAGAAGGAATAAAGGAGGAAGAAGGAAGAAGAAAGAAAGAGAAAATGAAGGGAAGAAGGAAAGAGAAAGGAGGAAAGAATGGAGGAAAAAATAAGGGAGGAAAGGGGGAAGGAAAGAAGGGAATGAGGAAAAAGAAGGGAGGAAAGAATAAAGGAAGAAAGAAGGGAAGAAGGAAAAACAAGGAAAGGAAGAAAGAAGGAAAGAAGGAAGAAAGGAGGGAGGGAGGCAAGAAAAAGAAAGAAGGAAAGGAAGGGAGGAAAGAGAAAGATAGAAGGAAAAAGGAAAAAAGAAGGCATGGAAGAAGGAAAGAAAGAAGGAAAGACTGAAAAAGTAATGATGGAAAAAAGGAAAGAAAGAAGGGAGGGAAGAATGAAGGCAAGGAGGAAAGTGATTGAAAGGAATGGGTGAAGGAAGGAAGAAATAAAGAAGGGAAGAAAAAAGGGAGGAAAAGAAATAAAGAAAACAAAGAAGGGAGGGAAGAAGGAAAGAAAGAAGGAAGAGAACAAAGGAAAAGTAGGAATGGAAGGAAAAAAGAAAGAAAATGGAGGAAGGAAAGAAAGAAGAAAGGAGGGAGGGAAGAAAAAAGAGGAAGAATGAAAAACAGAAGGAAAAAGAAGGAAAGGAAGAAAGGGAAATAGGAGGAAGGGAGGGAAGAGAAAGAATGGAGGAAAATATAAGGGAGGAGAGGAAGTGGAGGAAAAAGAAATGGAAGAAAGAAGGAAAGAAGTGAGGGAAGGAAGAAGGAAAGAGAAAGAAGGGAGGAAAGGAGGAATGGAAAGAAGGGAAAAAGAAAGGGAGGAAAGAAGGAAAGGAAGAAAGGAAGAAAGGAAGAAGGGAGGAAAGGAAGAAAGAAAGTAAAGAAGGGCAGGAAAAAAGAAAAAAGGGAGGAAGGAAGGAAATAATGGAGGAAAACATAAGGGAGGAAAGGAAAGAAAGAAGAAAAGAATGAAAGAAGGGAAGGAGGAAAGAAGGAAAGGAACAAAAAAGAAAAGAAATAAAGAAAATGGAGGAAGGAAGAAGGTATGGAAGGAAGAAGGAAAGAGAGAAAGAAGGGAAGAAAGGAGGGAGGAAAGAAAAAAGGAAGGGAGGGAGGAAAGAAGGGATGAGGAAAGAAAGGCAGAAGGGAGGAAAGAAAGAAGGGAAGGGAGGGAAGAAAGAAGGCATGAGAGGGAAGAAAGAGAAGAGGAAAAGGGAGGAAAGAAAGAAAAAATGAAAGAAGGGGAGGAGAGAAAGAAGAAAAAAGAAGGAAGGAAAGACGGGAAGGAGGAAAAAGAAAGAAAGATAGATGGGAGGAATGCAAGAAAGGCAGAAAGAGAAAGAAAAAAGAAGGCAAGAAAAAAGGGAGGAAAGAAAGATGGAATGAAGAAGAAAAAAGGGAAGGAGGAAAAGAAGGAAGGAAGAAAGAGAAAGAAAGAAAAAAGAAAGGAAAGGAAAGGGGGAAGGAAAGAAAAAAGAATAAAGGAAAGAAAGGAAGGGAGGAAAGAGAAAGAATGGAGGAATAAATAAGGGAGGAAAGGAAGGATGGAGGAAAGAAGTGGAGGAAAAACAGAGAAGGAAAGAAAGGAAAAAAGAAGGCATGGAAGAAGGAAAGAATAACGTAAGGAAGAAAGAAAAGAGATTGAAAGAAGTAATGGATGGAAAAAAGGAAAGAAACAAACAAAAAGGGGCAAAAGAAGGGAAGGGAGGAAAAGAAATAAAGGGAGGAAAGAAAGAAGGGAGGGAGGAAAGCAATTGAAAGGGAAGTAAGGAAAGAAAAAAGGGAGGGAGGAAAATAAATAAAGAAAACAGAGGAAGGAAAGAAAGAAGGGAAGAAGGGAGAAAAATAAATAAAAAAACAGAGGAAAGAAAGAAGGAATGGAAGGAAAGAAAGAAGGGAGGAAAGAAGAAGGAAGAAAAAGAAAAGAAGGGAAGAAGGAAAGAGAAAGGAAGAAGGGAGGAAAGAAAAAGGGAGGAGAAAATAATGGAGGAAAGAAGGAAAGAAAGAGAAAAAAGAAGGCATGGGAGAAAGAAGGGAAGAAAGAAGGATGGAAAGAGAAGGGACGAAGGAATGGAAGGGAGGAAAGAAGGAAAAAAGAAAGAAAGACAGAAAAAAGGAATGGAAAGAAAGGAGGGAAAGAAGGAATGGAGGGTAAAAGGAATGAAAGAGATGGAAAGAAGGGAGGGAAAAAAGGAGGAAAGAGAAAGAAGGGAAGAATGAAAGAAAAAGAAGGGAGGAAGAAGGAAAGAAGGGAGGGAGGAAAAGAAATGAAGGAAAGAAAAAGGGAAAAAGGAATGGAAGAAAGAAGTGAGGGAGAAAAGAAGGAAAGGAGGAAGCGAGCAGGCATGGAATGGAGAAGAAATAAAGAAAAGAGGAAGGGAGGAAAAAATAAGGGAGGAAAGAAAGGAAGAAGGAAAGAAAGACAAGAAAGAAAAAGAAAAAAGGAAAAGAAATAGAAGAAAGAAGGAAAAAGGAAAGAAGTAATGGAAGAAGGGAGGAAAGAAAAAATATAAAGGCAGAAAGGAGGGAGGGGGAAGAGAAGAGAGGAAGGAAAGGAAGAAGGGATAGAGGAAAGAAAGACATGGAAGAAGGGAGGAAAGAAAAAGAATAAAGGAGGAAAGAAAGAATGATAGAATAAAGAAGGCATGAAGGAAGGGAAGAAAGAAAAAAGGAATGAAGGAAGGAAGGAGGAAGGAAGGGAGGGAGGAAAATAGGGAAGGAAGACGGTAAGAAAGAGAAAGCAAGGAGGAAAGAGAAAGGGATGGTGGAAAAGAATTCAAGAAAACAGAGGAAGGAAAGAAAGAAGGGAGGGAAGAAAGAAATGGAAGAAAAAATAAGGGAGGGAAGAAAAGGGATGGATGGAAGAAAGAAAAAAGGGGAGGAAAAAGAAAGAAGAAATTAAAGGAAAGAGGAAAAAAGAAGGAATGGAAGAAGGGAGGAAAGAAAGAAATGAATGAGGAAAGAAGGAATGGAAGGAAAGAAAAGCAAACGAAGGAAAGGAAAGAATGAAAGGAGAAAGGGAGGAAAAAAGAACAAGGAATGGAAGGAAGGCAAGAAGGAATGAAATGAATGAAGGAAAAAATAAGGAAAGAAAGAAGAGGAAAAAGAAAGAAGGGAGGAAGGAAAAAGAAAAAAGAAGGAATGGGGAAGAAAGAAGGGCGGAAAGAAAGACAAAGGAATGGAAGAAGGAAAGAGGTGGGAAGAAGGAGGGGAAGAAAGGAAGGAAAGGAAAGAAAGAAGGGAGGGAGGAAAAGAAAATGGAAGGATAAAGGAAAGAGGAGGAAGAAAGGAGGTATGGAATAAAAAGAAAGGAGGGGGAAAAGAAAAAACAGAGGAAGGAAAGAAGGAAAGAACAAATAGAAGGGAGGAGAAAAGTCATGGAAGGAAAAAGAAAAAAGGAGGAAAAGAAAGAAAGAGAATGGAGGAAAGAAAGGATGGAGGAAAAAAGAAGAAAGACAAAGAAGGGAGGAATGAATGAAAGGAAGGAAAGGAAAAAGGAGGGAGGATAGAGAGAAAGAAGGAAGGAAAGAGAAGGGAATAAAGGAGGAAAGAAAGAGAAAAAAGGGAAGAAAGGAAAGGAAGAAAGTAAGGGAAAGGAAGGGAAGAAGGAAAGAAAGAAGGCTGAAAGGAGGAAGGAAAGAAAGAAAGAAGGGATAGAGGAAAGAAATGAAGGGGGAAGAAGGAAGGAGGAAAGAAAGAAAAAAGAAGGCAGGGAAGAAAGAAGGAAAGAAAAAGAAAAAAGGAATGGAAGAAGGAAAAAAGAAAAAGGGAGGAAAGAGATGGAAAGAAGTAATGGATGGAAAGAAGGAAAGAATGAAAAAGGAAGGGAGGAGGGAAGAAAGAAGGAATGAAAGAAAAAAGGAATGGAAGGAAAGAAAAAAGGCATGAAGGGGAGGAAAGAAAGGAGGAAAGAGATGGAAAGAAGGAATGGGTGAAAGAAGGGAGGAAAAGAAATAAAGAAAATGGAGGAAGGAAAGAAGAAGGGAGGGAAGAAAAGCAAGGGAGGAAAAGAGAGGGGGAAAAGAATGAAAGAAGGAAAGAAGGTAGGAAAAGAAAGAAAGGAGGAAAGAGATGAAAGAAGGAATGGATGAAAGGGGAAAAAAGATGGGTGAAGGGTGGAAAGAAGGGAAAAAAGGAAGGGAGAAAAATAAGGGTAGAAAAAGAAAGAAAGAAATGGAAGAAGGAAAGAAAGAGAAAAAGAAGGGAAGGGAAGGAGAAAGAATGGAAGGAAAGGGGAAAGAAGTGAAGAATGAAAAAGAAATGTAGGGAAAGAAAGGAGGAAGGGAGGAAAGAAAGGAGGCAAGAGAAAGGGGGAAGAGAAAGAATGGAGGAAAAATAAGGGAAGAAAGAAGTAGAGGAAAAAGAAAGGAAAGAAGGGAGAAGAAGGAAAGAAACAAGGGAGGAAAGAAAAAGGAGGAAAGAAAGATAGAAAGGAGGGAGGATATGGAAGAAAAGAAGGAATGGAAGGGAGGGAAGAAGGAAGGGAGGGGAAAAAGAAAGGGAGGGAGGAAAAGAAAGAAGGGAAGGAAGAAAGGAGGAAATCAAGAAAACAGGAAGAAGGGAGGGAAGAAAGGGTTTAGAAGGAAGAAGGCAAGAGAAAGGAGGGAGGAAAGAAAAAAGGAAGGGAGGAAAGAAAGAAAAAGAATGGAGGAAAAAATAAGGGAGGAAAGAAGGGCAGGAAGAAAGATAAAAGGGAGGGAGGAAAAGGAAGGGAGGAAAAAAGAATGAATGGAAGAAGGGAGGAAAGACAGACGGGAGGAAAAAAGGAATGAAGGAAGAGAAGAAATAAGGAAGGAAAGGAGGGAAGGAAAGAAGGGAGGCAAGAAGGAAGGAAAAATAATGGAGGAAAGAAGGGAGGGAGGAAAAAGAAGGGAGGAAAGAAAGGTGGAATGGAAGGAAGGAAAGAATGAAAGAAAAAAGGAAGGGAGGAAAGAAAGGCAGAAAAAGAAAGAAGATAGGGAAGAGAAAAAAGAAGGAATGGGGAGAAAAGAAAGACATGGAATAAGCAAATGAAAGAAGAGGAAAGGAAAGGAAGAAAAGAAAGAAAGAAGGGAAGAAGGGAGGGATGGAGGAAAAGAAAGGGAAGAAAGAAAAGAAAAGGATAAGAAGGTATGGAAGGAAGAAGGAAGGGAAGAAAGGAGGGAGGAAAGAAAAAAGGAAGGAAGGGAGGAAAGAAAAAAGAATGTAGGGAAGAAAAAGAAAGAAGGAATGAAAGAATAAGGGAAGAAAGAAGGAAAGAAAGAAGGGAAGGAAGGAAAGAAAGGAGGGAGGAAAAGAAATAAAGCAAATGGAGGAAGGAAAGAAGGGAAGGGAGGGAGGGAGGAAAGAAAGAAGGCATGGGAGGAAAGAGAAGGAATAGGAGGAAAGAACGAATAAAGGAGGAAGAAGGAAGAAAGACAATGAAAGACAAAGAAAAAGGAAGGGAAAGAAAGAAGAGAAGGAGGAAAAAGGGAGGAAAGAAAGGAATTAAAGAAAAAAGGAATGGAAGGAAAGAAAGAAAACATGGAAGGGGAGGAAAGCAGGAATGGAAGGAAAGAAAGAGAAACAAAGGAGGAAAGAGAAAGAAGGGAAGAAACGGAAAAAAGGATAAGAAGGTATGACAAGAAAGAAGGGAGAAAAAAGGAGGAAGGCAAGAAAAAAGAAAGGAAAGAAAGAAAAAGAATGGAGGAAGAAATAAGGGAGGAAAGAAAGATTGGAAGGAGGAAAGAGAAAGAAGAAAAAGGAATCAAAGAAAGGAAAGAAGGAAGGAATGGATGAAAGAAGGAAGGAAAGAAAAAGAAAGGAAGAAGGGAGGGAAGGAAAGAGAAAGAAGGGGGAGAGAATGGTGGAAAACATAATGGAGGAAGGGAGGAAAGAAAGAAGGGAGGAAAGACAGAAAGGAGGATGGGAAGAAAGAAGGAAGGAAAGAGAAAGGAAGAAGGAAGGGAGGAAAGGAGGAAAGACAGAAAACGAAAGAGAAAAAAGAAGTCATGGAAAATAGAAAGGAGGAAAGAAAGAAGGATGGAAAGAGAAGGGAAGAAGGAAAGAAAGAAGGAATGAAGAAAGAATGAATGGAAGGGAAATAAGAAAGAAAGGAGGAAAGAAAGAAGAAAGGAGGTAATGGAAGAAGGAAGGGAGGGATGGAAGGAAGGGAGGGAAAAAGGAATGAAAGAAAGATGGGAAGAGATGAAAGGGTGGAAAGGAGGGAAAAAAGAAGGGAGGGAGGAAAAGAAATAAAGAAAAAGGGAGGGAAGAAATGAGGAAAGAGAGAAGGGAGGAAAAGAAATAAAGAAAACAGGAAGGAAAGAAAGAAGGAAGGGAAGAAGCAAAGAAGAAAGAAAAGAAGGAAAGGAGGAAGGGAAGCAGGCATGGAATGGAAAAGAATTAAAGAAAGAAGGGAGGAAAGAAAGAAAGAGAATGAAGGATAAAATAAAGGAGGAAAAAGAAATAGAAGAAAGAAGGAAAGAAAAATATAAAGGAGGAAAGGAAGAAAGAAGGGATGGAGGAAAGAATTGAAGGAGGAAAAAGAAATGGAAGAAAAGAAAGAAGGAAAGACAAAGGAAGGAAAAAGAAGGCATGAAGAAGGAAAGAAAGAAAGAGAAAGATAGATAGAAGGAAGGGAGGGAGGGAAGAAGGAAAGAAGGAATGGAAGGAAAAAAGAAGGGAGGGAGGAAAATAGGAGGAAAGCAAAGAAATCAAGAAAACAGAGGAAGGAAAGACAGAAGGGGGAAGAAAGGAAAGAAAAGGGAAAGAAAGAAGGGAGGAAAAATAAGGGAAGAAAGAAGGGATGGTGGAAAGAAAGAAGGGAGGAAAGAAAGAATGAATGGGAGGAAAGAAGGGTAGAAGAGAGAAGGGAGGAAAGAAAGGAGGAAAGAGATGGAAAGAATGAATGGATGGGAAAAAAGGAAGATAGGAAAAAAGAAAGAAGGGTAGAAAGAACAAAGAAGGAAAGGAAAAAGAAAGGAGATATGGAAGGAAAGAAGAAAGAAAGAAAGGAGGAATGGAAGAAAGAGGAAGGAAAGGAAGGAAAGAAAAGGAATGGAAGCATGAAGGGAGGAAAGAAGGAAAGAAATGAAGAAAAAAGAAGAAAAGAAAGAAGTTAGGGAAGAAGGAAAGAGAAAGGAGTGAAGGAAAACAGTAGGAATGGAAGAAGGGAGGAAAGGAGGAAGGAAAAAGAATGGAGGAAAAAAGGGGAGAAAGGAGGAAAGAAAGAATGAAGGGAAGGAAGAAAAAGAAAGAAGGAAAGATGGAAAGAAGGAATGAAAGAGAAGGAATGGAAGAAGGAAAGGAAAGAAGGGAAGAAGGAAAGAGAAAGGAGGAAAGAAAGGAGGGAGGGAAAAAGAAAGAGGAAGACAGTAAAAGGGAGAGAGAAAAAGAAAAAGAGGAAGGAAAGAGAAAGAAAGAAGGGAGGCAAGAAAAAAGAAAGAATGAAGGGAGGAAATAAATAAAAAAGAAGGAATGGAAGAAGGAAGGCATGGAAGGAAAAAAGGAGGAAAGAAAGAAAGACAGAAAGAAGGCATGGAGGAAAGAATGGAAGGAGGAAAGAAAGGAGGGAGGAAAAACAAGGAAAGAAGGAAGAAAGAAAAAGAAAGAAGGGAAGGGAAGAAGGAAAGAATGGGAGGAAAAAAGAAGGAAAGAATGGAGGAAAAAATAAGGGAGGTTGGAGGAAAAAGAGAAAGAAAGATAGAAGGCGTGGAAGATTGAAAGAAGGGAAGAAGGAGGAAAGAAAAAAGGGATGAAAGAAGGGATGAAAGAATAAAGGAAGAAAGAAGGAAAACAAGAAAAAAGGAGGGATGGAAGAAAGAAAGGAAAAAGAAGGGAAGGAAAGAAAGAAAAAAGAAGGAAGGGAGGAAAAGAAATCAAGAAAACAGAGGAAGGAAAGAAGGGGAAGAAAGGAAAGAAAAGGATAAGAAGGTATGGCAGGAAGAAGGAAAGAGAGAAAGAAGTAAAGAGAGAAGGAAGGAAAGGAAAAAGGAAGAAGGAAAGAGAAAGAAGGGATGGAAGAAAGAAGGAAAGGAAAAAGACGGGAAGAAGAAAAGAAAGAAGGGAGGATGGAAGAAAGAAGGGTAGCAAAGAGAGAAGGAAAGACAGAAAGGAAGAAGGGAGGAAATAGATGGAAAGAATGAATGGACAAAAGAACAGAGGAAAAGAGGGGAAAAAAGAAGGAAAAAAGGATGTGAAGAATGGAAGAAGGAAAGAAATAAGGGAGGAATGGACAAAAGAAAGCAGGGAAGAACGGAAAGAAGGAGGGAAGGAAGGAGGAAAGGAAGGAAACAAAGAAGGGAACAATGGAAGAAAAGAAAGACAGAAAGAAGGGGGTAAGAAAGAAAGGAGGAATGGAAGAAGGGAGGACAGGAAGAAGGAAAGAAGGGAGGAAGGAATGGAAGAAGGGAGGAAGAGAAGAAGAATGAAGGAATGAAGGAAAACAGTAGGAATGGAAGAAGGAAGGGCAGAAAGAAGAAGGGAGGGCAGAAAGAAGGCAAGGAAAGAAAGGGGAAGAGAAAGAAGGAAAGAAAAAGAATGGAGGAAAGGAGGGAGGGAGGAAAAACAAACAAGGAAAGAAAGGCAGAAAGAAAAAAGGAATAGAAGGAATGAAGGGAAGGAGGAAAAAGAAAGATGGATGGGAGGAAAGAAAGAAGGGAGGGAGGGGGAAGGAAAGAGAAAGAAGGGAGGCAAGACAAAAGAAAGAATGAAGGGAGGAAATAAATAAAAAAGAAGGCATGGAGGAAAGAAAAAAGAAGGGAAGAAGGAAAAACAAGGAAAGCAGGAAGAAAAGAGGGAAAGAAAGAAAATGAAAAAGAAGGGAAAAGAAGGAAAGAAAGGAAGAAGGAAAGGAAAGAGAAAGAATGGAGGAAAAATAAGGGAGGAATGAAAGGCAGGATGAGGAAAAAGAGAAAGAAAGATAGAAGGCATGGAAGATGAGAAGGAGGAAAGAAAAAGAAAAAAGGAATGGAAGAAAGAAAGAAAAGAAAAAGGAAGGAAGGGAAGAATGAAAGATAGAAAGAAGTAATGGACGGAAAAAAGGAAAGAAAGAAACAAAAAAGGGAGGAAAGAAGGGAAGGGAGGAATTAAAGAAGAAAGAAGGCATGGATGGGGAGGAAAGAGATGGAAAGAAGGAATGGTGAAAGAAGAAATAAAGAAGGGAAGAAGGAAGGGAGGGAGGGAGGAAAAGAAATAAAGAAAACAGAGGGAGGAAAGAAACAAGAAAAGGATAAGAAGGTATGGAAGGAAGGAGGGAGGAAAGAAAAAAGGGAGGAAAAAAAGAAGGAATGGAAGAAAGGAAAGAAAGATAGAAGGGAGGAAAGAAAAAACAAAGAAGGGAGGAAAAATAAGTGAAGGAAAGGAAGAAGAAATGGAAGCAGGAATGAAAGGAAGGAAAGACAGAAAGAAAGAATGGATGAAACAAGGAAGGAAAGAGAAGGGAAGAAAGAATAATGGAAGGGAGGAAAGAGAAAGAATAAAGGAGGAAAAAAAGAAGGGAAGAAGGAAATGAAGAAAAAGAAAGACAAAAGAAAAAGAACAAAGGAAAGGAAGAAGTAAGGGAGGAAAGAATGGAGGAAAAAATAATGGAGGAAAGAAAGAAGAAGGGAATGAAAGAGAAGGGAAGAAGGAAAGAAGGAAGGAATGGAAGAAAGAATTAGTAAAGAAGGGAATGAAAGACAGAAAAAAGAAAGGGAGGAAAATAAAGAAGAAAATGGATTGAAGCAAATGGAAGGAAGAAGAAAAGAAAGAAAGGAGGAATGGATGAAAGAAGGGAGGAAAAGGACAAAATGAATGGAAGAAGGAAAGAAAGAAAAAAGGAATGGACTAAAGAAGAAAGGGAGGAAAGAAATAAAGGAGGGAGGAAAAGAAATAAAGAAAATGGAGGAAGGAAAGAAGGAAAGAGAAAAGGAAGGGAGGAAAAAAGAAAGCAGGGTGGAAAGAACAAAGATGGGAGAAAAAGAAGAAAGGTGGAAAAAGAAAGAAAGGAGGCATGGAAGAAAGAAGGAATGGAGGGAGGGAAGAAAAAAGGAATGATAGAAAGAAGGGAAGAAAGAGATGGAAAGAAGGAATGGACAAAGGAAAGAAAGAAGGGAGGGAGAAAAAGAAATAAAGAAAATGAAGGGAGGAAAAGAGGGGAAAAAAGAAGGAAGGAAAAAAGGATGTGAAGAATGGAAGAAGGAAAGAAGGGGACGAAGGGAGGAAAAGAAATAAAGAAAAAAGGGAGGGAAGAAAGAAGGAAAGAAAGGAGGGAGGAAAGAAGGAAGGGACAAAAAAGAATGAAGGGTAGAAAGAACAAAGCAATGGAAGAAAGATGGGAAGGAGGAAAGAAAAAAGAAGGAAGGAAAGAAAAGGGAGGAAAGAAGGAAGGAAAGGAGGGAAAGAAAGAAGAAAGAAAAAATGGAAGAATGAAGGAAAGAGAGGGAGGGAGGAAAAAGAAAAAAGAATGAAGGGAAGAAAAAAGAAAGGAGGGAAGAAAGAAAAAGGGTGGAAAGAAAGGAGGGAGGAAAAGAAATAAAGAAAATGGAGGAAGGAAAGAAGGGAGGGAAGAAGGTAAGGAGGGAAGAGATAGAAAGAAGGAATGGAAGAAGGAAGGAAAGAAGAAAGGGTAGAAGAAAAGAGGAATGGACGAAAGAAGGAAGGAAAGAAAGAAAAAATAAAGGACGAAAGAAGGGAGTAAAGACAAAGAAAAAGAAGGAATGGAAAGAAAATAGGAAAGAAAGAAGGAAGGAAATAAAGAAGGGAAGAAAGAAAGGAGGGAGGAAAGAATGAAAGGAGGAAAAAAGAAAAGGGTGGAAAGGAAAGAACAAAGCATTAGAAGGAAGGAAAAAGGAGGAAAGAAAAAGAAAGAAGAAAAGAAAAGAGGAGTGGAGTGGAGGAAGGAATGAAAGAAATGAGGAAAGGAAGGAAATAAAGAAGGGAGAGAAGGGAGGGAAGAACAAAAGAAAGAAAAAGGAATGGAAGGAAAGAAAGAAGGGAGGAAAAGAAAAATGAGGAAAGAGGAAAAAAGAACGGAGGAGAGAAGGGAAGAAATGAAGGGAGGGAGGAAAGAACGAAGCAATGGAAGAAAGAAGGGAGGAAGGAAAGAAAGATAGAATGAAGGGAAGAAAGGAGGAAAGACAAAGAAAAAGGGGGGAAAGAAAAAGAAAGAAGGAAGCAAAGAGAAGGAAAGAAGGAAGGAAGGAAATAAAGAAGGAAAGGAAGAAAGGAGAAGGAAAAAAGGGAAGGAGAGAAATCAAGAAGGGAAGAAAAGAAAGAAACAAAGAAAGATAGAAATGGAAGAAGGCAAGAAAAAATAAAGGAAAGAGGGAAAGAGAAAGGAGGAAGGGAGGAAAAAGAGGGAAGAAAGAAGGGAGGGAAGGAAAGAAAAAATGGAAGGAAAAAGAATGGAAGAAAGAAGGGAGGGAAGAAGGAAAGAAAGAAAAAAGAAGGAAGGGAAGAAAGAAAGAAGGGAAGAGGAATGGACACAAGAAGGAAGGAAGGGAAGAAAAAACAAAGAAGGAAAAAAGGAAGGGAGGTAAAAACAAAGCAATGGAAGAAAAATAAGGGAAGGAATGGAAGAAAGGAAAAAGAATGAAGGAAAGAAAGGGAAGGGGAAAGAAAGAAGGGAGGAATGGAAGGAAGGAAAGAAAGAAAGAAAAGAAGGAAGGAAAGAAAGAAAGGGAAGGGGAAAGAAAGAAGGGAGGAATGGAAGGAAGGAAGAAAAGGGAGGAAAGAAAGAAAGAAAGAAAAGAAGGAAGGAAAGAAAGAGAGAAGGAAAGAAAAGAAGACAGTAGGGAGGAAGGAAAGAAAGGAAAGAAGGAATAGAAGAAAGGGAGGAAAGTAGGAAAGAAAGAAGGCATGGAAGGAAAGAAAGAGAAAAAAGAAGGAATGGAAAGAAGGGAGGGAGGAAGGAAAGAAAGAAAGGAGGAAGGAAGGAAAAAATAAGGAAAAAAGGAAGGGAGAAAAAAGGGAAGAAAGGAAAGAAGGAATAGAAAAAAGAAGGAAAGAGAAAGGAAAGAAGGAAAGAAAGAAAAAAGAAAGCATGAAAGAAGGGAGGAAAGAAAGAAAGAAGGAAGGAAATAAAGGAGGAAGGAATGGAAGTAGGAAAGAAAGAAAGGGAGGAAAAGAAAGAAAGGAGTAAAGAGATGGAAACAAGGAAAGCAGAAAAGAGGATAAAAAGGAAGGGAGGAGCAGACGGAAGAAAGGAAAGAGAAAAGAACAAGGTAATGAAATAAATAAGGGAGGAAGGAAAGAAATAAGGGAAGGAATGGAAGAAATGAATGAAGGAAAGAAAGAAGGGAGGAAAAAGGAAGGAAATGAAGAAAAAAGGAAAGAAAGGAAGAAAGCAAAGACACAAAGGAAGGAAAGAAGGGAGGAAAGAGAAGGGAAGAAGGAAAGAAAGAAAGAAAGAAAGAAAGGAGGGAATGAAAGGACGAAAGAAAAAGAAAGAAAGACAGAAAACAAGAAAAATGAAGGAATGGAAGAAGGAAGGAAAGAAAAAAGAAGAAAGGAAAGAAAGAAGGGAGGAAAGAAAAGAAAAGAAAGAAAGTTTTGGCAAGCAGCCCACCCCCAACCTAATCAGCATAATATCTCTTGACGTGAATGAGATCTAACAAAAATATTTACAGATCAAACCGGATCTAACTCATATTTATGAAATGGCATAACGTTTTGCCTATTTCTCAGATGAGGGGGTAACTCGTAGCCCACTCCAAACCTAATTAGCATAATATATTGTGATGTGAATGAGCTCTAATGAAAATATTTACGGATCAAACCAGATCTAAAGAATATCTATGAAATGGCACAAAGTTTTGGCCATTTTTCAGATGAGGGGGGCTGACTACGAGTTAGCCCCGCCTGGAAATAACCAGCCATGACTTGTTTTCTTTAATAGATCTAACATTAAAACCAGCGGATCAAACCAGATCTAACAGAGATGTAACCAATTGCATGTTCCATTTAAAAAAATGCTGATGAGGGGGGCTAACTTGTAGGTGGTGTAACACCAAGTTGGTTTGCATGCATTAACAGGTAAAACTGTACGCATATCAACAACTGGTTTGACACAGCAAAATTCCAGGCAGCTTCAACTAATGTGGCAATGACTCAGCAAAATACCAAACAGGGAGTGAACAGAGCAAGCTAGCTACAGGACCTGAAGGCAAAGAGGAAGCACAAGCACTGTTTCAGGAGAAATTCTCTCTCAGACTCTGCAGAAAACAATCCTTGCTGCTGAGATCTTACACTAACAGGTATGAAAATAAGAGAGATGTTTATATAATGATCAGCTGAAAGTTAATACATTTACCGTTTATATTAGGGGATTACAGTCAGGTATCTATAAAGGCCTATTTTCCTGTAATATTTATAACCCTCAATGCAAATGTACAGTATTCTAGATAAATAATATATTATTTTAATGAAAATAAAATATGCACACAATGAAAACGTGTTGTAAGAGGTAAAGGTTACAAAAGTTTATTTCAACTCTTTTCACAGGAAATTATATTTTGAGAATTCACCCTCCTACATTTGTCTCCTGTTTTCATTCGGGCACCATAAATCCATGTCTGACAAGGAGTGGTTAGTAAATATATCTTGGAACGGTGGGGTGCACAATAAAATAATTACATTTTTTATGTCTACATTTGTAGCATTATTCCATAGCCAGAAATCATGCCAATTTTTCTTACATACGTTGTCTTTAAGTTATTTTATAATTACAAGCATACAAGGTCAGTATTAGTCAGCCAGACTCTGATATTCATCTAACTTCATTTGGAAAACATAAAGTAATTCTGTTTCTTACACCCTTAGCACATTCTCACACTGTGCCGCACACTTGAGAGTCTCACCTCCTTGTTGCATATTCCAGATCTTGCAGAATCAGTTTTGTGAATCAGCTGCATATCTTGCAGAAAAACTCACTACATGCATTTGAGAGTTACTTCTAAAAACCCTGTTTCACTTATTAAATGTTAAGTCTCATGCACTGGAGCACATCTCACTTTGTTTTTAAAACTCATATCTTGTAGAACATTTTGATTAATTATATGCTACGCCCTCATTATGAGGGGTACGATTTCAATGGCAGTGCAATGGTGGAAGGGTTCCCAAGACACTCGGGCTCAACATAGTCTGTCAGGAATACATCAAAAAGTTCAAAAGCACTATTATTGCTTCAATTTGTGTGCCGATTAAGATTACAGCTGTGCAGAGTGAAATTTCCATTTTTGTAGTTCAGGGCTATTGCCATCTGGGCCGGACTAGGACCCAGACGAGCCCTGGAAAGAAAATCGGACCAGTGCCTTGTTTTGGCATGCACAGTGCTATAATGCAGCTGAGACCATATTTTCCACTCCAAGCCCCCATAAAATTGACGATTCAGGTTTTTTTTACCATACATAAAACAGGCTTTTTTTTTATATATTTTTATTGGTTTTACAGCCATAACATATAAACATTATGCAAGTAATTTGCAAGAAATTCTGATTGTCCACAGTGAGGGCACTTTTGAAAAAACATATGTTACACAGAGAATAAATCCATGTAATTAAACAAAAAAAATGGTAGTACGTGAAAACAGACGGACATACAGAATAGTGTGACATGGTTTGACAGGGTACAAACCGCAAAAATAAGACAATGAATATACATTCTTCTATTCTAGAAAATTATCATCATATAAACGCTTGGGCCTCGCCAGAGGAATCGACACACCTCCAATATAAGTAAAACAATATTGAATATATAACTTTTTTTTATAATATATTTATTGGTATTTGAAATAACAAAACCAAATACAGATAATACTCAATCTCTTGTCATCACAGATGATAAAGAAACACATCCGGTAATATACACAAATTGTAAAATGTACAGAGAAAATAAACAACCTCTGGTAAATCAAGAGGGCACTAATGGGTCAACAACCGGCAGTAAAATGTAACATACATGGTCAGAGAACACTCAACAGGTCTAAATTGACTTTGGAAACAATACTTTCCATGGAAAAATGGCAACTGCCAATAACTGTTAAACTATAACAATATACCTTTGCGTATATTACTTAGAGAACTCCCTCCCCCCTTCCTTCCCTTTGACTTTCTCCAAAAGAACGCGAGCTGCAGCTGGATCATGGAAAACATAGGAGCTGGAGCCCCATGACACACGAAGTGTAGCGGGGTAAAGGAGCCCTGCCTTAAGACCCCCCTTTAGGAAGTCTTTTTTTATAGCATTCAAAGCCTGACGACGTCTGATAGTTTGCGGAGCCAAGTCTGGAAATATTAGTATTTTCTTGCCACGAAATGACAAGCCTCCTTTCTTGGCACGTACACTCTGTAGTAAGCGATTCCTTTCACCGACGTCGGCAAGCACAATGATGAGCGTGGCACCCATATCCCCCTCAGCAGCCTTGCCAGCATTCGAACTCCGCAGCCTGTAGCAGTCCTCAATAAAGAAAGAGTCTCCTCCTTCCAAATCTGCCAGTTCCTCAGCCAGCCAGCCCGTAACAAAGGCAGTTGGTCCCTTCTGCTCTACACCTGTTGGCAAGCCAAGAACACGCAGTTTCTTCACGCATTGTAAATTTTCCATGGCTTCCAAGCGCTTAGAAACCGCAGACACAGTACGGCCCAATGTTTCAATCATCACCGAATTTGCTCTCACTGTGCCAGTCATGGCAACACAATCTGCCGTGACCTCCGTTAGTGCGGTATCAATTTTAGATACAGATTCTTCCGCCACTTTCATGCGTGACTCCATTCGGTCAAACCTTTCAGTCAAATCTACTATACGGTCACCATTTTTTGTAACACGTGCCTTTATTTTTTCCAATAGGACAATCATCCTATCAGCTAAAGCTGAATCCGACACGGGTGGCAAATCAGGCTGAACCGTCTGGGCGCCACGTGGAGCAAAAAAATCTGATGGGGCCAGTCTTTTTCTTGTCCTTTTTCTTGGCGCCTAGATCTCCCGCTGATTTAGAGGCCATAACTGCTGTAAAGAAACTGCAAACAAGTGCAGAAGTCACGCTGTTAACAATGGCGTCACCACCGACCGCGCCCTGATGAATTCGGCACGGCGGCGCACAAACAATTCTGGAGCAATCAAGTAGTTAAACTCCGAACAGCGGTGTCCACAGGAGTCAGCGACCGTTCACAATCACTCAGAGTCAAGGGGAGGGCTCTCCAAGCAGCAAAGTAGATCGATAGCCAAATATCTACCAGAGCTACCGCTCTTCACAACCGGCCATGTTGGGATCCAGGCCACGCCCCCCCGTCATAACTATTTTTAAAGGAGATTTATCTGCAAATTTTAGCAGATCTGGACTGCATTCTAGCTCCTCCCACTCCGCTATGGTCAACAGTGTGTATGTATTGACTAAAGTTTTCAGGCTTGATAAATTATCTTGTAGTGATTTCAGGGCTACAGGGACCGTGGCCATAGACCGTGAGTTAATTTCAGCATTAGACAGGGTTCATGGGGGAGTTCCTAATGTAGGGAAAGCCTGGGATTGTACATCTGAGACTGCTACCTCTCCCTGAACAGGGGGTTTAGGGCCATTCCTTTCTATCAATGCGACTGCCTTGATTGACTCCAAAAGTTCTAGATCTGTGCCCTGGTCAGCTTGGTTTTCGTGCAGTTGGGTCGGAATGTTAGATATGCCGGGGAGGAGAGATTAGAAAGACTGGCAATCTGCTGTTTACTCTTAAAGAAATTTACTATAGATCTCTGATTAACTTGCAGTCCCTTTGTAACTGGCATTGCCCCTATCAAATTAAATGTTAGACCTTAAGGCTAACATGACTAGAAGTTAGTTTACGCCTGCAACTGTGACTGCTGCTTCTCAGAATACTATAATACTAGACAATCCACAAACGTAGTCTTCTCCCCACTCCCAACCTCACCAGCCTCAAACGGCCTCCAACGGCCCTTTGAGGGGCTTTACGGGGCCGCGTACTCTGCCGCGTAAGCAGCGGGATTTTATGACACACCGGGCTTCGCCTCCAGGATGCCACAATGGATACAAAGAATGTGAGTCCCCTCCCCTACATTATCCCGAACAGCCCCCAAAAAGCCGCACTTGACACGGCACTTCAAACGGTGCTTCGGCAGCACTTGCACCTGGGATAGTATGTCAGACAGCAGACTGAAGATGATTGGCTCAGCACACTCACTGAATGCTGGAACTTGATGTTTAGTTCTGCACGGCAAACGCTGCTCTTTCTGCGGCACACTTGAAATTATTACAGCTGTCAGATGAAAAATATGATGAAGAGCGGAGGCAAACCAGGCAGGCTCCACAAAGCAGGGCAAAGTTCTCACTCTCTCTAACAGCCCCCAAATGGTGCTTCTCTAAGGCGCTTCCAACCAATGTCTTCCCTCACTTCAACCCCACCAACTGTTTCATTGCACCCCCTTTTTCCCCCCAGCAACCCACATGTAGAAAACTAGTGACATTGGCCATAGTTTGTTTTTTCTTGGCGATGCACAGGGGGAGGCTTACATACATTTAAGGCTTTAGCCTTGTTGGTTTAAATGACAGCACTTCACCCAGTATATCAGGGTTTTCCCCCTTAGTGCTGTAGCTCACTCTTCCTTGGTGCCAGTTTCTCTAAGGAATTTGGCTAATCGATGGCAATGCATTCAGGCAATCTAGTTTGACCTTTGTTGTACTCTCTAGTGATGCCCCCCACTCTTCCCCTGCTTCTCTCACCCTTTCACTGTCTCTCCCACCCAACCTCTCCACAGTCTCGCCCA
>JAXIUS010000005.1:0-20624 GCA_035593325.1 Pseudotriton montanus
CGACTGAATAACTGGCCAATGCCATTTTCTGAACCAATGTTTTCTCTTGTGTGCACTGCAATGGTGAAGCCTGATGCGTGCACACATCAGGAAAAAGAAAAATGTCATCACCATTACATGTGTAATATGCATCGCAACTAATTACTCGTGCATGTATCTTTGCTGTGCATTGTATCCTCATAACTAGTACACTACTAACCTAGTTCTGTGCTGCCTGTCTCACTGCATTAGTGGTTAGGTGCATAGCTGCTAGTCTGTTGTGCTACATTACTATTGTTATGTATGTGCACATGTATCTTGCAGGCCTTATGGGCCTGGCAGTTCTACAGCCCCCCTGCTCAAATAAGCTGGTCTGGATCCAGGTGATTATCTGAACTTTTGCCGAGTCACCCAGCTCCCCTTTCTGGTGTGGATCACAGAGTTTTTTGTCACCCCCTCAGCTACAGGATCATTTCAAATCAGCCACCATCCTCCATGATTTCTAGTCTGGCTTCCGTCCCCATAGGGGTACGGAGTCTGTGTTGGTAGACATGAGGGAGCGCTGGCTGGCTCTGGCGGATCATTGTCGCTTGGCTGCACTGATCCTGCTGGACCTGTCAGTGGCTTTTGATACTGTTGATGATGACATTCTCATGGACTGTCTGGCCATGGTGGCAGGGATCAGCGGTATCGCTCTTGAGTGGTGTCGGTCATTCCTGTTGGACCATGTCCAATAGGTCAAGGTGTAATGTTTAGGGACGGGCTGCACTCTTTCTTGCTGAACTGTTATTTCTGTTTGTTGAACACATTAACATATTTTAGCAGTTTGTCTGTATAAATTCTTGTGTGCCATTATTTGGCATCAGTGACTGATGTAATAAAACAACATTGAGAACACATAGACGTTCGTGATGAGTGGCAAAAAGGGTCAAACACTTCTTTTTGAGGACGTCTCCTCAAGAAACAACACTTGCAAGTGGATTATTATAAAACTAAAAAAGATTTTTATTGTTTGTACAGTTTGCTTCATGTATTCAATTAAATTTGATTACTTCATTGTGTATACTGTTTGAGTTTCTCTCATGAGTTCATCCTGGTCATTTCAAAAGCTTAATCCAAAATCTACTTAGTCATATATACATTTCATATCTCCTAGTTACATAAGGTGAGATTCTTGAACAAAGTGATTTTTCTTATCAAAGATAAAAACGAGAAGCTGTGAATTTGATAAACTAGTAGGGTCCATTGGT
The DNA here is from genome assembly GCA_035593325.1 of Pseudotriton montanus. Taxonomy (NCBI): domain Eukaryota; kingdom Metazoa; phylum Chordata; class Amphibia; order Caudata; family Plethodontidae; genus Pseudotriton; species Pseudotriton montanus. The sequence goes on from JAXIUS010000005.1 coordinate 1,230, forward strand.
TGTGGCAAGGTGGGCATTGGACTAGGGCCAGCCAAATACTCAAAGAGGGCTAGCCCAGGTACACAGAAGAACCTCCTGAGACGAAAATACTTAAACCAACAAATTATTCTGGAAAAATAGATGTGAATCAGACACCACTGGCTGTATTACAATCTAAATATTTTATTACATATAAAAATTTCAATAAAAACATTGTCATTTATTTTCACTTTCTTCTTTTGTAAACGTAATGACATTGACAATTTGAAAATGAAGCATTCTAGAGATAAATTCTGGATACATTCTAGATGCTCTATCAATACAACATTATCACACATCAATTTTTTATAAAATATGTATATTGTGATACAGCCAGTGGTGTCTGACTCACATATCTTTCCAGAAGAATTTGTTGGTTTGAGTAAGGCCAGGCCCCTAACCTGTGGTGTTACTCAGGAGTCGGCCGTCTCCCCACTTTTATTTAATATCTATATGCACCCCCTACCGAGGTCCTGGAAATGTTGGCTATCGGTTTTCAGATGTACACCGACTGTACACCGATGACACTCAGCACGTCGTTGACCTACAGTTGGACCTGGAGGCAGGGGTGGTAGCAAGTGCAGTGCCTGGAACAGGTCACGGGCTGGATGGGGCGCAACTGGCTTTGCCTCAATGAGATTAAGACAGAGGTGCTTCTGTCTTGTCCCTTGCCTCCTTGGCATGCCCTCCCGCTCCACTGGCCCACTTCATTCGGCCCACCCACCGCCCTGACTGTTGATGTCAAGATGCTGGGTGTCCTGCTTCAGTCGGTGGTTAGCGCCATGGCCCAGGTGGGCACAGTTGTGAGAGCATCTCATCACCTGGCTCACATCCTGCCTTTCCTGAGTATCAGCCACCGGACCGTTGGGTGTCAGGCACTCATTATGTCAAAACTTCAATATTGTATCTCACTATATTCAGGCCTCACATCTGGTCTGGTGAGGAGGTTGCAGGGGGTTCAGAACAGAAAGGTCTGCATGATCCTGGACTTGAGGAAATATGACCTAGTGTCTGCGGCCAGACTGGAGCTGGGATGGCTCAGCATCCAGAACCAGATCAAGGTCAAGGGGCTGTGTTTCATTTGGAGGGCCCTTCACCACCAGGGCCACAATATCTCCAGCAGCGCTTCCAGTGGGTGGCTTCCTGAAACTCCACATACAGGGAGCACTGAGTCAGGGATTTGGTGCCCCGCTTCAATAAAGTCAGGGCCCTGGTTTCTGCCCTCACCTTTTTAGGCCCTAAGTGCTGGAACAACCTCCCTCCTTTGATCAGATCTTCTTTTTTTTTGTGAGCATACATATAATCCAAAGTGATTTATAATAAATGCTGTGATTTACAAAAATGTTAAGAACTGCAGACAAGAAAACACAAGATCCGGCTGTAGGCAGGGACATGCATAATGAAGACATAGCAAGCCTATACATATAATAAGAACAGGATAGAATAGCCTCTCAAAAGAGACCCGTTATACCAATTGAGTCAATGTGATCCATAAATGGACCCCAAAGTTTAAAGCATTTCGGCAGATTATCTTGACGACACAATACATTGTGTTCAACAAAAAAACGAAATAGCAGCTGATTCTACCACTCATTAACAGTTGGTGCAGTTGAGCCATGCCAATTTTTGGCTATCAGAATACGAGCATAAATTACAGCTTTACACATAAAAAACCTATTTCTTAAAGCAAGCCGTATTATCTTATTGGGAAAAGCAATAGAAAACGTATCTAGAACACAACATTGATTCACCACAGTTGCTAAATTGAGTTGTATATCATACCAATACTTCTCCCGTGCTGGACACGTAACAAACATATGCAGTTGGTTTGCTCCAGAAAGGTTACATCATTTACGTACAAGGACATCGAATGTGGACCACTTCGCTATTCGCTCCAGAGTATAGTACCAGTGAAACAAACATTTGTGCACATTAGCTCTCCAATTATTGGATCGTCTTGAAACTCTAGAAACAAATTTAAGGGTGGTCTTTCATGATGAAGCCCATGGCCTCCTCATGAATTCTCGAGCCAATTGCCTTGAACGCTCTAACAAAATAGGCAAGACTTTAGCCTTTCTAGCCAAGGACAAGTCTTAGTCTAGTCTTATTAATGCAATTCGCACCCAAGGTGGTAACGTGGTTTCCAATGTGACTGAGGTTTGCCAGGAATTCCAAGGGTTTTATGCTGATTTGTATGGAGAGGATATTGTGCCAAACCAACTTGCCTGTCAGAGATTCTTGGATACTGTACCATTGCCCTCTATTTCAAATGCAGTCAGGGCATCTCTGGATAGCTCTATTACTGCTGCAGAAATTGAAACAGCTGTGAAGGCATTGAAAACCAGGAATGCGGCCGGCGATGACGGCCTCCCTGTTGAAGTATGCAGAGAATTCTTTCAAGATCTATCTGAATTACTAGCTGAGCTGTTTTCTTTTGTGTTTCATTCCGGTCAGATACCTGAATCCTGGAAAATTTCCAAGATAATAACTTTAAAAAAAAAAGTTACGTGTGGGTCATATCGGGCAAATACTATTATCAATATCGACAGCAAAATTTACGCCAAGATTTTGGCAACCAGGCTGGCTACCACAATGCCATCATTAATTGCGGAATACCAACATAGGTTTATGGCCAGAAAGGGCACCACTCTTCACACTAATTTTATTACTACATTGATTAATGTTTCTGTTACAGGCAAATCACCGTTAACACTTTTTTTTGGATGCACAGAAAGCTTTTGACAGGGTTAGCTGGAGTTATCTTTGGATTTTGATTTCACACATGGATTTTCAGTGAGCTACTGCATTTCAAGCTATCAGTATATTATATACATCCCCCAAAGCATATATCAATATAAATATGTCTAAATCATCTGTCTTTAACATTTCAATCAATCACTCAATCAACAATGTTTTTATTCAGCGATGTATGTGAATACTTCAGACCGCTTAAAACAATAAAAGTGAGCGTAGCCCACACAGACATAAAAAGAATACATGCACCAACAGTGGTGCCAATAGACACAAAAAATGGTGTCACTAATACGGGGAGGCAACAGTGGCAAAAGTATCAGCCTAATCTGTCTCTAAGAAGTATTTTTTAATGAGTGACTTAAATTTGGGCCAGCTATTGGTGGTCTTAAGAGATAGTGGCAGGTCGTTTCACAAACGGGTGGCCAGCACTCCAATAGTGCGTCCTCCTTTCCTGGACCACCTGAACCTGGGTGGGAGAAAGTGCCACTGGTACATGGAGCGTTTGTCTCTGATGGCCGGATGTTTTGTGAACCATGCTCTCGCGTACAGTGGTCCCACTCCATGTGCGGCCTTCCACACCCAAGAGCAAATGTGGGCACTGATGCTGGATTCGATGGTCATCCATCCTAGCGCCCGCCTTGCCTCCGAGACATGGGCCCTTCGAGGTAGCTTATCAATCAGGCGAATGAGCCTATTCTGGACTTTCTGCAGCTTATGTATGTTCTTTTTATTAGTTCCAGCGTACGCAGAGAGACACTAGTTGATTTTTTACATCACCAAGGCCTGACAAATCAATTTCCTATGATTGTAGGCCAGGAGGGGCAGGATGGGGGCTAATTTATTGATGGAGAAGTGGGTCGATTTTACGACCGCGCCGGTCTGGCGGGCGGCATCCAGGTTTGACTCAACCAGGACACCCAAATCACGACAACAACTCGAGGGTACTGGGGGTGCAACATAACCGCTGGCCAGGGTAAAGAGGGGGTCACGTGACCTCGTGGCCCAGAGACCGTCAAGATCTCGGTCTTCTCTGCATTCAAGCAGAGCCAGTTTTTGGTAATCCAGCCACAGACCGCCTCTAACCCTCGAGCCAGGGTAGGTGGGCCATCTGCTTCCTCTCTTAAGTAGACCACGATTTGTGTGTCATCAGCATACATTTGAAAAATGAGACCCAGGTCCTGCATCACGACAGGGCTGTCCACTTTCTCCACTTCTTTTCACACTTTATATTGAGCCTTTTAGTTGCTGCTTTCAGCAGGCTCTTGAGATAGAGCCTGTTATAATAGGTGGCTCTTCTATGCCTTCTATTGGGCTATTCGCTGATGATATTACAATTATTGCGTGCAATCCTGTTGAGACCCTACTGGTTTATTACCAAGCTAGCAGTGGGTTTTGGGCAACTTTCTGGGTATAAGCTCAACGCCAACAAAACCCAGCTTATGGTTTGGAATATTGATACTACCCCCTTTCAGACATTTTACAAACTATGTACCTAGGAATCTTGCTATGGATGGATTTGTAGCAATGTATTGTCAGCAATCTCCATAGACTTATCTTGCAGGCTAAAATGGTTTGTCGTAAATGGGCGGCTTTGCCTCTATCCATTGTTGGCCGGATTAATTTGGTAAAAATTACCCTGCTGCCTAAATTTATTTATTTATTCAGGGCAATGCCGATCAGACTTTCTCCAGCTATACTTCAAACAGTGAACTCTTTGATCTCATATTTTATCTGGGACAAGAAAACCTCGCGTTGGAGCAGGATTAAACTCAGCTTGTCTTGGGAGGACGGGGGCCTTCTGCTCCCGGATCTACAACTTTATAACTGGGCTGCCCAGCTGTCAAAAATCCAAGCTCTTGTGTTATCTGACCTCTCCGCTCCACTCCATATTGAGATTCTCAAGAAACTAATCCCGGTGTCTCTGATAGGGATGCTTGGAACACCCAGGTTTGCTTGCACTATAAAAATGTATTCCCTTGCACTATATTCCAAACTCTGGGGTGATATATCTAAGTTCACCGCCGTTCCACCACTACATTTATATTCCAACTGCGATCTAGTTAACCCGGATAGTTTGGATATGGCATCGGCTAGCTGGCAGGATGCAGGCATTAACCAACTACATCAGCTGTTTGTGGGTATGGAATTTAAGTAATTTACTGCACTCTTTCTTGAATTCAATCTTCCTTGGAACTCATTTTTTAAATATCTTCAACTTCACCATGCTCTTAGAACCTGTATCATTGTTTTTTCACCTGTAAAGGGGGATTCTCCTCAAAGAGGGTTAGCGCAGCGCTAACCCCCTCAGCTAGTGCTGACTAGCGATTGCTAGCACTCAGCGCTCGCAAACGCTATTCAGCGCTAGCTGCCCGTATTCTGCTGGTCGGTGAGCGCTAAGCCGCTCACCGACCAGTGCGGATGTGCGGGTTGCTTGCGCTAATCTATGGGCATGCACAAGCATGCCCATAGGCTGTAGCGTGGGCTGCTAGCGCTAGATAGCACAAATGCTAACGTGACCCTCAGGCTCACGTTAGCATTTGCGCTAGCTAGCGTAGCAGCCCGCGCTGCCAGCTGAGAAGCAGAATACTCCTGCCTGTGCTAGCCTAGCATGGGGCGGCTCACTGCCCCATGAAAGGCTAGCGCGGGCAGGAGAATGTGCCCTTAAATGCTCTTTTGACATTATTGTATGCTCAACTGGTGCTGTGTAGTGGTGCACTGACCAGGTTGTATCAAACTCCTCTAGGTCTTCGCAAATCAGATTTTAATGATACTGTGGTGAAATGGACGGCAGCCTTGGACATTAATGTCACTGAATCTATGATAGTTTCTGCTTTGAATGACGCAAAAAAGAGCCTAATAGCTACCACTCAGCATCTTCATGTGCACAAATTTTTGTTTCATTGGCACTATGCACCGGAGTGAATAGCGAAGTGGCCCAAAATTGATGTCCCTGTATGTATCTCCACTATCTCCACTGGATACTGCACGGGAATGCTGGCTTCGTAATACCTTTATGCATGCAAGTAATGAGGTAATGAGTTAAAATGGTATTCCTTTCTCCTAAACTCACTAATCACAAAAGAGATAGTCCATCCCCTGAATAGGGCCTTCCAGCAGTCCCATATATTAAAAATAGAAGTGGTCTCCCGGTTAGCTTGCCAAAACTCTACAGTATTCTTTCGAACCATTTTAAGCAAGGCAGGATTATAGAACAGTTTCCTGTTAAACAACCATGACCTACCATGAGAGCTCAGATTGCACAGTAAGATTAAGCATGATAGGAGAATGGTCCGATAGTAGAATACCCAGATATTCAAGCTCCACAGCCTGAGCCAGAGAGGCAGATACCAATTCTAAATCGATCCTATAGTACTGCTGGTGAGGATATGAAATGTAAGAACATTCCTGCTCCAGGGGATGATACAGCCACCAAATCTCTAAGAGATTACTAGCACTAAGAAAGTTTTGTTTCGTCACGGTGGTCCTTGGTTTAGATGAGGTGGCTGTAGCTCTAGATCTATACTGTCAGGTTTGGCCAGGAAGAGGTCAAACGCCCACCTGCCACTTTTACGGTTCGCCGACCTATTGTGCCCTCCACCTGTCTCTGGCACTCTACTTACCTCTACCACGACGCTCCCCACTGCCCTTTCTGACAATTTGCCTCGGTCTCCAGCTCCATTCGCTCCGGCGCGCATTCACTGTGTACGATCATCCCCAGCACTTGGGAGAACCCGCACACCCTGCGTCTCCAGACGCCATGACACTGTGTCCAATAGCGTTTTGGTCGCTTCCCGATATGTATATCGCCCCTTGCCAGTTTCGACCTTAGCAGTACCGCATAGGAGGGGATAGGGACCCCCCTTGTGGGTGCCTTGTTCCTGCAGACCTGCCGCATCCCTGACTGCTCATTCTCGCGACGTGCCCCATCCAAGATGGCCGCCAAGATAGCCACCATGTTTTATAACAGACGCCACGCCCGGGCCCATACTGATTGGGTAAGGCTTTCACTATATAAGCACTACGGACCAACGCTTCTTTGTCTGAACATTGCCTTTCTGGTGTTCGAGACTGCGGCTGTGCTCTGTTATCCTGCTCCTATTTCCTCTGGCTTTGTGGACTCTGGACTGTGTTTGACTGTGCTCTGGCTAATTCCCTCGTCTCTGTTCTTGATTGGTTAGGTATTTGACTCTGGATTGTTGCTGACCTCTCTCTTGTCTTTTCCCGTGGTTTTGGCGTTGTCTGGCTGGTACTTGATCCTGGATTCCCCCTGACTTCTCTTTTGTCTTTCCCTTGGCCTTTGGCGTTGTCTGGCTGGTCACGGACTCTGAGTTGTTCCTGACTTCTCTCCAATTCCCTCTGGATACTTGGCACTCCTTGCTGGAATTCCCTTTGAACTCTTTTTTATTTTTATTGAGTATTCTCAGATTCTGCTGCCGCTGCTTTCTAGTCACCTCCTGAGGGCAATACTTGCAGATTGTCCTGGTGTGATCTGGTATTGGGCTCGTCTGGGGTCAACCTCTGGTAGGTGGATCTCTCTTTCTTTCTTTTGCTGTGTAGATCGCAGGAACAATGCCAGGGACTAATTCCTATACTACTTTGTCTCCCTTTTAGGTCTTCCAGTGGCCCCTGGACCCTCGTGGGATCACACCGTCTCTTACAAGCGGCTCCCTAGAGCCTTGTGAGAACCGTGTGGTTCTTCCTCACATCATGGACCCCGCTCAGGAGGCCTCGGCCTCCGTTGACATATCCAATACCAAGTGAGGAGCAAAATTGAAATCACCAGCTATTATGATAGGAAACTTGTGACTGGCCAGCTCTTACCTCAAGCATTCGCAAATTAACCGGTCTGTCCACATTTTCCAGATATACTGTAGCAAGCGTATATTGAGCTTTGGCAACCTGCAGGGTTACTATCAGCCAGCGACCCAGCTTATCCTTACAATGAGAGATAGGCTCAATTTGTTTGTTAAAAATCAAAACTGCCACCACCCTTGTCTTATCTGTTGCAGAACTGAAAAATACCTTATAGGCTTGCCATGTATATAACCACTTATGGTCTCGATCATTCCCATTATCCGCATGGTCTGTATAAAAGCGATATTCTCAGGTTGCAGAAACCCCAGCCCAGGCTTAGACTGAGAAGCATCTGAAATATTTATTCATTGACTCGGGTTTGAGTTGTAGAATCACATAAATGGATTACCTCTGACTGATAATACTTGGCCCTCGCACCTTAGCGGCCCTCAAGCGATGCTGATGTTTCCCAGACCGGCAAAACTTTAGTGTAAGCTGTTTCTTAGGACGTGCCCCCACTGACTGAACTTGAGCAGTTAGCTCTGTTACTGAGTTTAGAGTTCTAACTTCCTAAACAGGGAGTTCTGAGCTATCTGAGCTCGCCTTCCAGATTGGAGGGAGTCTGCAGTGATCCTGCCCCGGGGATCGCCCCCACCGATTTCTGATTGGAGAGATTCGCCACATAGGAAGGCCTGGACTGTAGGACGTTGAGAGCTGCATTGCCAGGTTGAGGCACCAACTGGGTGGCACCCGGCAAGGAAAGCAGAGGGACATCGTCACCCATTGCTGGATCCAAAGCAGAGATCGAAGTGAGTCCCAAGACAGGAGACTGAACCACTGCAGCAGAGACTGCATTAGCATGATCCAAGGTGAGAGCTGTCATTAATGCAGGACCATCTGTTTGATCAGCAAGAGAGGTTGCTGAAGATTCTGGGTTGGTGATGTTACTCTGAAAGCTTGGAGAGTCAATCACTGTCTCCTTTTCTCTTGCTGTCTGTTGTACGATAGTTGATTCCTCTGCAGAGATATCTCCGGTAGGGCCTGCCATACTCATAGGAGACTCGTTCTTTTCAATTAAGCCCAGAAGAGTTTTTTTTTACCCTGCTGGCATACTCCTTATTGAGGACATCAGCAACAGATGCAATATTGGAAGCAGCATTTCGCTTGCTAGCCGCCATCTCACAGGGAGACTCCCCCTGCTGTAGGTAGTTGGCGGTGTTCACTGCATATTATGCTGAGGAGGTGTTTGCTTGTCCCCCGGCACTACCACAGCTTCTATCAATCTATTGAAGCTTAAATCAGAAGGTGCCAATTGCCAAGATTGTTGGGCTATTTGCCGCTTGCTTTGCTTCTTTCTCTTTTTTTGTCAACAGAGTTATTGACTAAGGTTTGAGAGTTCGTCAAAGGTAATTCAGCAGTACCAGCTCCAGCTTTAATGTGAGCTCCAGTAAGTCTGGGGGCAGCTAAAGAGTTCTCTGTCATGGCATGCCACAGTGAAAGTGCAGCATGTATGTGGCTAAACAGAGGGATTAGCCACTCCATCAGATCCAGAAGCAGATAATGCCTTCAAATTGTAAGCAAAAAAGTTCAAAATTCCCAGAAACTTCTTCGTACAGCTAATAGATACGAAAGCATGTGGGACCACAGTAACAAGGCTTGTGCCTAGCCACCAATGCCAGCTGCCATTTTTCCCCAGCTCTGCGCTTTGATTAGATCTTCAACCACTTTTCTATCATTTAAGACGCGGGTCAAATACCATTTTTATGCAAGCTGAAAAGCTAGCTTTGAGGAGGTGACTGTGTTATGGTAGACTTTGGTTTTAGGACTAGTGGGCAAGGTGTGGGAGGGTTTGTGGGGATGGCTATGATGATGGGGGTTTTTATGCTGTGATTGTTTGACATATTTTTATGCACAACAAAGTCTTTTTAGACAGTTTTTGTTGCGCTTAATAAAAGATTTTATTAATATTATTATTATTATAATTATTGAATGAATGAATGAATAAAAACTTTATTCGGATTATACAAAATCCCAAAAGTTACAAAACAGTACAATTTTCAAAATATCATAAAAGTCCAGATGAAAAAATAAAAAAACAGGGTTTTACAGAGAAGCGTCATTAAAATACTTTCTGGCATCTTAAAATCGTGCGGCAAACTTGTGCAAAAAATACAAAAAACAAAACCGATTTAGAACATGAGCTAAGATTCATCAACAATTGCATATGTTCAAATAGTGGATTTGCAGGAGAAAAAAAAACAATACACTTAATTACAACACATCAAATCCTAGCACAATTCTCAATCGGTATATCGCATAAAATAATTTATCTAAAGCAAAAATAATGTGCATAAAATCAGCTTTTTTGAGAAAATCCAATGCTTCACAGAAGGAATGAATGTTAGACGTAGTTAGAATTTGTTTCAAATACATCATATGTGGAATATGATAAAATGTGTAAAAAAAGAAAATGTGTCCAATATCTTCTTTGCCATAACCACAAGGGCAATCGCTACAGAAATTATTACACCTCCTGTTCTTAGTGACTGCGGTGTTCATTAGACTGAATCTAAAACGTGTGAGGTTAGCACAGGCTCTTTTATGCATTCTTAGTTTCATATAAAGTGGAAAACCATTAGGCATAAAATCTGTAAAATCTCGAACTGAGCTCTTTTCATAACAAGACCGGGCCCATTTAATTTTTAGATGCTCATCCAAATCTTTAATAATCATAGCAAACTTTGAAGTATTCGGTGTGAACAAATTATCCCATGTCACATGAATCTCTTTTATGGCCAGTTGGACTTTAGACACAAAACAATTAGGAACATGCACCAAATGAGTTATTGCATGTACTAAAACCTTTCTTGTGAAATCATTTACATCTCTGGCTAAAATATTTAAAACATGTTTCACAGGTGCAGACTTGAGTCTAACATCAGTTGGCCACAAGTCCAACTCTGAGTATATAAGAGCAGAGCTATAAGAGACAGGAACATTTAATAAACGTTTCAGAAATTTACGTTCCGTTTGGCAAATCTTATTGGTGCTATGGAGGCTCCATAAATCTGTGCCAAAACCCACAATGCCACAAGATTTTGCTTGGTACAAATTCCTAAGGGTCTCAAAGATGTTGATATTAAATCTATTATATAATTTCAACAAAGCCCAATTTGATTTATTAAAACTAATCACAGTTTCCTCAAATCATAAGTTTCCATTTAAAGTCATAATTGAACCAGCATCCAAAGTATTTAAAACCTTATTATTATTATTATTATTATTATTATTATTATTATTATTATTATTATTTACTATTTTAAGGTTCCACATTTGCTATGCGATCAGCCCCACAGTAAAATGAATATTGCTTTCTTGGTTTTTTAAGTTTCCTAAATGTCATGATTTTTGTCTTACTAGCATTTATCAACAATTTCATCCTCATCATAAATTCACCTAAAGCATTGATCAGCAATTGAAGAGACTTTGGTGTGGTAGCTAATAAGGTGCTGTCATCAGCGTACAACAATATAGGTAACGTAAACCGTCAATTCTTGGTATGTCAAATGGGCCTGACTGCAAAACGTCAGAAATTTTGTTAATATAAATATTAAAAAGTAGTGGAGACAGGGGGCAACCCTGTCTCGCACCTCTTTGTACTTGTACTTTAGGGGTTAAAGCCCCATTTTCACTATACATGACTTGCGCCGTAAGACTATCATAGAGCCGTTGGATCACTAGAATTAAATCTCTGTGGATGCCCATCTTACTCATAATGTCCCACAATAACTCATGATTAACACAATCAAAAGCTTGAGATAGGTCTAAAAAACATGTATATAGACTTCTATCTGACATAACATATTTATTAGCCATGTTGAAAACATTTAAGCATTGATCCCTCGTGCCCAGTTTACGGACTATACCAATTTGTAGGCCAGAAAGGGGATTGTTCTTATTGAGCCATTCGCTTAAGAGATCCGTCAAAATTACACAGACATTTTTACTCACAATAGCTATCAAACTAATGGGGCGATAGTTGGCCGGGCAATCCTTTTTACCCTTTTTAAAAATCGGGATTATCTTTGCATTCTGCCAGTTTGTGGGATAATACCCAGTTTTGATGATTTCATTGAAATAGCCCTGTAAAAAAGGGATCCAAAATATGTCATCCAGCTTAAATAAGTTGGCTGGTAAATTATCCAACCCTGGCGATTTACCACCAGCAACAGCTCTTAGTGCCAGCTTTATTTGGGAGTGTGATAGCGACAAATTAATCTCTAATTGACCAGCTTGGTGAACACTCATTCTTGGCTGATTTGTAGAGAGCTGAAAAATGAACTACCCAGATCTCTGGTAAAATTGAGGGTTCATCCAGTCTTTTAGTGCATCTATCTGTTAACACGTCATTTAGAACACAGCCAGTAGTAATTTGACTCATTAGCCTCAAAACTGTCCAGATATTCAAGTTTTCCTAAATTGAAATCCTGCTTAGCTTTACTTTGAGCCATGACATACAGTTTCCTAGTATGGGCCAATAATGTACAATTTCTGGGTATTTCTCTGCAAAGGCTGAGCAAAGTTTGTTTTAATATTGCATAGTCACTATTAAACCATGAGTTTTTATTTATAGATGCTCGGTTCTTACCAATAGGTTTGGATAGCAAGAAACTCAACACATTCAGGAAATTTTCTGCACACTCAATAGACTTAACACCCAAACTGGAAACCATCTCGTCTATAATTCCAATCCCATCACACTCCATTAGGGCCTCATACATAATAGTCCTGCTTAATTGTGTGGTCCATCTAATATGCCTTCTACCGGTGCTTAATTCTAAGTCATCTACCGAATTCAATATGTCCCCTTCATCTGATTGGTACGGGCATAAACCAGCTACTAACATCCGGTGATCACTCACATGGGCATCTCCCACCTCAAATGATTTAAACCACCCCCAGATTCCATAGGAGACCATCATATAATCTAGACATGACTTAGTACGACCTTCATGAGTGTGCTGGGCAGGTGAGTCAGTAGCAAACCTGCTATTGAGGCTATACAGTCCTAATTCTTCACCAAATCTAAGTAGCTTCAGACCATAACAATCTGATCTCAATGCAGCACCTAACATATCAGGGTTGTCATGGTCACTCCCTTTCCCGCCCATTATGTCATTACATCTTTCCGCACTTATCTGTGCATTGATGTCACCACACATAAAAATGCCTGTTATCGCATTAACATTCAATAGTTGTTCACAAATAATCTCTTTAATGAATTCAAGATTCTCATCCAGATCGCCTTCCCAGGTTTTAAAATAAACATTCAGCATCAAACAACCTTTACCTGGCCAATTTATTAATAAGCCTTGTACAAAATTCTTCCCCTAAGACCTGATGAAAGAATTACTGATATAACAGGCCAGGCCACCCTTATTCCAACCCCTAGTAGAGCTTTCTGCGTTCACAAAAAAAACTTTAAAACCATCGATTTGCATAGGCTCAGTTAACCAAGTTTCTTGTAAGACCATCGATTTGCATAGGCTCAGTTAACCAAGTTTCTTGTAAGAACATGCAAGTTGCAGAGTTTAAAATGTTCATAACCAGCGGATACTGCAGCTTAGACTTAAGACCCGCACAGTTCCAAGAAATTACAAGGGGGCCTGAATCAGTCTGTTTAATATCTTGAACCCCTATACTAGCTATATCAGTATCAGATACCGTTGATGAATTACTGACTAGTGTGGGTCTAGCCCTTCTTGTATGGACTATAACCTCAGAAAGCGTATTTATTCTCTACTCAATTGTGCCAATACGAGAAGGTAAGCCAGAATTCATGTCAGTTAACCTGATCATACCATTCAAGGTGGAAAAACGATTGAAAGTGGTCACCGGAAAATTATCCTGCATACCACCTGTTAGTGTAAGCTGAGACCTATGTCCAATGAATCCATTATTAGGTATGGTTGGGCCCTCGGTTATATTTCTCCACCGCTGTTCTAATGGAACTGGGTTTAGAAAATGCTCCTGTCATAATCTAGCCGTGTCCCAATCTTTATCTCCAGGCTGGATAACAACCCGAATGTCGAATTAAGGGATGGATGCCAGATCAAAGGGTTAATCAGAGTGCCAGTATTTATATTAGATGCAAAACCGCTAGGCCTAGCCCGAGGATCTTTTATTCCCATCTCTTTGCCTCTCATGGCCCTATTCCTACTGTGCCCCCTACCTCCCTAGAGGGGTAGGAAAAGGGCGGGGCTACCACCGATACAGCTCTACAATCAGAGGATAAACCACTAAGTCATGATAGAATCTTGCTTACCATCAGCGTATTACGTAGGCCAATCAATACACAATCACCACCAATAGTATTTGCTGTATTCCCTACCCATCTAGAACGAACCATTACATCAATATCATCTGCATTTAATGAAAATCTAAAAATGTTGTTTACATTTCAAAGCGTTTTAGCCTTTAGGCCCCCCTTAGTCTCAAAACCTCTAAATAATCTAGGAAATGTTACACATATGATGGTTGAATTTACACTCGTAGGTAACACTTCCAAGGACTGCGGGACAATCATAATCAAAGGTTTAACAGATCGTGCTTTACTCAGGGTTTGCACTACCTTTGCAGGAACTCCCTCCTTCTGACTAACAGCCACTTTGTCAACTGCACCAAGATCTGTATTACTCCTGGGGATGTGACACTCGGCAAGTTCTGCAGAACTCAGCTGCGAGCTAACCAGCACGGGAATATTCATCCTGGGTTGAGGTACTGGGGATTTCTGAATAATCATTTCCTGCACCAAAGGGTCATGCTGGGCTAGGTTACTATAATCTATTAGCATCAACGAATAATTAACAGGGACCATTGGATCTTGTACAGAGTTAATCTTTTCTAAATCTACAGTTTTCTTACATTGCGTGCTCCCTCTATATTCTCTTTTCTCCAACACCGAGACCACTTTAACCAATTCCATTTCTAATAAATCTTCCAGAGATGATTAACGAGAGGATATCCCAATCTGGACTGATTCAACTGATGACTGAATTTGTTCTGCCTTGGTTTCGACAACATTTTCTAACTAACTTAATCTCCGGGGGAGACCATCAATTAATGAAGCAATCTTTTCAAGTTTTTCAAGAAAAAATAGTTCAGATGACCCCTCAGTCAGATGCTCATCCATACCCTCCACTACACTATCTTCAGGAATTGCCAACAATGGCCGGATCAGGATTCAAGCCAGGTTCTATAGTCACGGGAATCCTATTAGCACTCTCATCGCCACTAATCGGATTTTTAACCAACTCATTCTCAGGTTTCTTCTTTAAGAATTTAACTATCTCTAGTTGGTTAACACGATTTCTGCCTACTTTCTTTTTCCTAATTGGTTGTAACTTATCAGAGACAGTTTTAAATCCTATTTTCCTTTTTTTCCCATTAGGTATACTGGCATCAGACAGCGCTTTTCCCTTACCCTTACCCACAGAGACTGGTATAACACTTGTGTTAGGTATAATGACTGTTTCACCAGATGTATTAGCAAAACGATCCAAGTCTGGTGATTGGGATAGTCTGCTCTCATAGTTAAGTGATTTTTCTTTTGAGGGAGACATAAAAATAACCAATAGGTTAGGGTTCTTAACTGGTGAAAAGAGGCAGGCTAAACTATTAACCCCCGGGGCTCTTTATTATCAGCACGTACCTCTCTGTGTTGTTGAGTTACAGGCAAAGTCGGGAAATCACTTGGATTTATCAAGTTAATCTCAACAGTTACTTTCTTGTTCCCCTTACCATTAAGTACTACACCCTGCTCTGCCATCACTCCAGCCATATTGTATCGGGTTATAACTCAACATAAGTAGAAGGGACTTGCGCCACCCACCACCCTCTCACCACACGAAATTCACAAACTGCACTTCCTAGCACTTCGCGGCGCTTCACACCAATGCTGGATATTTAAAAGGAACCAGCAGTTTCCGAATCACAAGGGTCATCCCACACAGCACAAAATCATATCCAATGAGGACCAGCACAATGATTAGGGGTAATGTAGTTTTACATGGAAAAAAAAAGCGAGAGTTAAAATAATCAAAAAACTGACGTTTTAGTGTCCATAAATAATAGTCCTTGAAATAGTCTTGAGTAGGTACAGCACAATTATCACTATGGAAGTCAATACCTAAGAGGTTTCAAATTGGAGCTTGTATTCGGCAGCCGTGTCACTGACGCGCAGCAATATTTCCTTAGAGACGCTCAGTCACCGGGTTCACAGACCTTCCTGCACAAACTGCACTTCCTAGCACTTGGCGGCACTTCGTGCCAATGCTAGGTATTTAAAAGGAACCAGCAGTTTCAGAATCACAAGGGTCCACCCACACAGCACAGTTTTTGTTGCGCTTAATAAAATATGTTATTAATATTATTATTATTATTATTATTATTGTTATAATAACTGAGGTGACTGACTCTATATATATTTTAACATCCCTGCCTTACACCTCTATTTATCGTAAAGGGCACCGTAAGGTCTCCCTTGAAATGGCATACTACCTTTCCTTGGAGGTGATAATATAAAGATTTTATCACACTCCGCAAGAATAACGGGACCCTTTTTACTGCAAAATTAACAGAGTTGTTTTCAGTTTACAGCATCAAATGCTGTTGAAATGTCAAGAAAAACAACATAAAGCTTTTGGTAACATCAGATATGTGCAGAGACTGTATTGTATAAATTAAAAATGTGGTCTCTCTTGCCAAGACCCTAATAAACCCAAGCTGGCAAGGAGAGATAGGTTCATATTCCTTCATCCAGTCCCCTGGTAGATTTGCCAGAATCATATAGAATACCTTACACAAAACCACAATCAACAGTACGATATTGGCCTATAACTGGCAGGATCATCTTTAGCCCCATTTTAAAAATTGGGACTATTTTAGACAATTTCCAATTTTTAGGTATCTGCCCTGAGTACAAAATATCATTGAAGTAACCTTCAGTGAAGGGAAGCCAAAAGGCATAATCAACCAAAAATACATCTGTAGGAATATCATCGATGTGTGGCGCTTTACCTGTTTTTCTAGCTCTTAAGGCCGGAATCACTTGGGCTCTAGTTATAACTAGGTCCCGAGAGAAAAACGTTAATATTGGGACAGAATTGGTTCTGTCAGAATAAACTGGTGATTTGAACTAATAATGACTGTAATTGTGTATCTTAAATGTAGGTCTTGAATGTGATCTGGCTCCTGTATACTCAAAAGTAGTGACAAATATAAACATACAGTAGGAGAGTTGCCAAGTATAAACAAATATGCATGAGTTAATAAGTATAACGTATTATAATGTAATTTTTCCATTCGTTATAACTATGCAATATGGTTGCAGTCTGATATTGAACGCATCAACTAAGGACACTTCAAGAAATCTATACACCAAAAATCAAGTGAATAAGACAATGTTGACAACAGTCAAAAACTTTTATGACAGAGAATTTACTTCACTCCAATGAATTGCAATTTGTTACAGGCAATCATGATACAAATGTGAACATATCTCCAAGTATTAAGAAATTCTGATGTATAATATGCATTTAAAATGTATTTTGGATCTGTGACAATTTACTTTGCAGCCTTATGGAACTAAAAACATATGGAGGCATAGCTGAATAAAGGTGGGTGCTCATACACACGCGTACATATACACGCACAAGTCACTAAGGAAACCCAGTATACATTGAACAATCCACGGAATAGAATAAAATACATTAGGAATTTAGCAACAACAAATGGTTTAAGCATTTGTATATCAACATTATTTGGATTCAACATGTAATGCTGGAAGGTAACTAAGTCCTGGTGGCCATGTTTCTCTAAATTACAAATGGAGACACATGACACCAGAGAAGCAAAATCTATGGATCCACTAAACAACATGGCATGGTGACTTGAACAAGATACTGAGCATACAAGAAGATAAGCCTTACAAATACAATAAAATTATGACTTATCCCTGGACTCTGGTCCAAGGACATAAGAATGTGCCCTTAGCAGCCATGGAAATGCAACATAGGCAGGGTGAAGGACACAACTGTAGAAACACAGAAAGCCATTTCAACTGACAAAACAATGTAATATATGGTAGTTTTCCTAACAGGATGGCTCCAGGCCAACCATTAAACCAAGGAAATGCTGCAGCTGCCCTGATACATTAAGATAGCTCACGAATCAACCACACTGGGGGAGGGTGGGTCAAATGCCCACTCAAAAGATTATCTGACACCAGAAAAATGACAAAAATGTAAAAAATCTGTAACTTTGGAACCAAGCATCCGATAGTCCTGAAAGTCTGAGCAGATTTAAAGGGCATAGTATCCTACACTAATACTAATTTCATAGAAATCAGGTCGAGACCAACAAAGTTATTCATTCTGGAGTATATTACATGACAAGAGTAATAGCTACACAATTCTTATGTACAAATTTATATAGACAGAATATCATTTTAAATAAAGTTCAAAGGTAGAATTCAGATAACTTAATCAATTTTACACAAAATGAACAACAGTGTAACATGAGCTAGGAACATCTTACAAACTCCAGAATCATAGCAATCGTCATGATAATTAATCAAATAAAATCAAGCGAAAGCATTTTATATGGAAACATTTAGAACTAAAGTTAGGGAACAGCAATATGCATAGTAAAAATTGTATTCTGGAGAAAGGACTGCCCCTGAACCATACATCTAGGAATAGGTGAAAGATTTAGGGGACAATACTGGAACAATATTGTAATTTTAATGTATTACCTAATTATGTTGTCTACTCTTCCTTGCTAATTCTGCTGAAATGTTATCTTACATTTAGATTGAATGTTTTAAACAATATTTTTAACAAATTTGTAGTTTTAGATAACTGTAATTGCTCATACAATACAAATGAAATTTCTCATTGGACACATCTAACTTGCTCCTGCCTAAGATATGTGAATATTAGAATGAGATGGTTATCTAGATTTTGTCTTTCCTCTACTGATGATAATCTGGTAATGAAGCTGTTGAAGAATTTTGATGAAATCCATGATATAGCCAGATTATTTGACTTTTTTAAAAGCTGTGGAATTTTAAATCACGACGCTAATTTTATTAGGGAATAGAATTTCTCAACACATTTTATTGGCTGTATTGCACATCGTAATGAATGTGTTTTTTTTAATAATAAGAATGCACTGAATTGGCTTGTAAAACTCCTTCTTAGATTATTTAATGTATTGAAATGTAATCATTGTATTTTTGTAGGTATGGATATTTATTGTAATTATTGTATTTAATGTATTGAATTACAATAAATTACTTTCTAAATGAATTCAATTTATGCATTGATTTTTGAGAACACATGGTGAAATTACTGAGTTACCCTCATTTGGTTAAGATATTTTTCATCCATGCAAAGTGCCTATTCAGTTGGTTCTATGTTGAAAATACAGATAGCATAGGATTAGAATAATTTCACTTTAATTGTTTTTGCTGATTTGTTGAGAGTGAAATTCATTTAGCTGCATACAGATTTGTCAATATTATTAATAATTACACAGATTTTTTTAACTAAGGTGAAGAAGTTTATATTTTCATGGAAGAAGGAATGTGTTTTAAGTTGCACCTTTCAAGTTGATGTATACATGCTGAAAGAATTTAGTCAATTTGCTGAAAATACTGAAAAAGCCAATATTTCATTTCAATAGTTGTGATATACCTAACAATATTTTAAAATATTAGCACTATATTTTTCTATAACATTTTTACTGAATGGTCAATTAAATTGTGTG
>JAXIUS010000006.1:0-19570 GCA_035593325.1 Pseudotriton montanus
AAGAATAAATATTTGCTAAAGAAAAAGTTAAAATCACTTCCCCAGAGGTGAACCTACCATAGTATCTTTGTCCTAGGCCAAATATATCAAAATAGTGCCTTCATTTCTTTTCAACAAATAGCATCAAAATATAAACTAACACAGTCAGACCAAGCTCTGTATTCCATTATTTGCACCAACTTTGCTCCATGGCTGCAAAGTGTGCCCACATTCCAATGCAGTCCCCTCTAGCAACTGCTGACATGTACTTGTCCAAAAACTGCAGACATTTACAAACTTCTGAAAAACTCTAACAAGCCTCCTGCCTCCCCCCATCAATTCAAAGATGGAATGACTCCCTGCCCCCTGATCTTGCTGTGGCGTTGCCCCATGATGTATGGTTCCGATTTCTTAAATGTTCCCCATCCACCAGCATTGACCAATCGCTCTTCAATATCCTTCATAGGGCCCTTCTATCTCCACACAGACTGAGTAAAATCACAAAGACTCCACTGATCGCTGCTGGAGATGCCACTCTCCTAATGCCAACATCAATCGTGCTTTTTCTATGCCTGTATATTCAACTATACTGGAAAGACATCTGAAATACAATTCTTCCAATTCTTTCTCTCCCGACCAATACCTCGCTGCTTGTCTTATATCTGCGCACAAATGCAATTTTACAACACCTCCTCCAATGGTTTTTATGGATAATGACCCAAAACACATTTGTGCACACACTTTTTTTAAATAATCAAGTACAATATTTTGCAACAAATTCTTCAGAAACACGCTTAAGCATGAATTTGGAACAGGATGCAGTCAGTGCAGATGCCTATGATGATACCAAATATAGGTAGTAATTAAAACAATTAAGACTGTAAGGAAACGATTAAAAGGCACAATATACAAGGCGAAAAGAAAGGGAGACATAAGGCAGCCCTGGCGTGTCCCTCTAGTCAAGGGGAAGTTATCAGTCAGGAGCGTGTTAACCAGTATTGAGGCAACGGGAGTCACATAGTTGGACATCACCATACGTAAAAAGATCGGTCCTATGCCAATCTGTTCTAGTACTAATCGTATTGTATCCCATTCCATTCGATCAAAGGCTTTTTCGGCGTCCAGTGCCACCAGTATTCCTCCCCCCTGCATTCTATTTGCCTTGTCAATCAGGTGGATCACCCTACGGACATTATCCGAAGTAGTTCTACCCTGGACAAATCCAGATTGATCAGGAGCAAGAATCTCCGGAAGAATCACTGCTAGTCTATCCGCCAATATCTTAGTAAATATCTTAACATCTATATTTAAAAGAGAAATCGGGCGATAAGATGAACATAGGCTAGGTTTTTTCCCCGGTTTAGGAAGCAGAGTAATAACTGCAGCCGTCATAGATTCGGTAATTTTTCCGGTTTTCGCAAAGTCATTAAATAATATTGTAAGTATTGGGGCGAGTTCCTCCACAAAGGTGCGGTAGAAGATACCAGGTAGCCCATCCGGGCCCGGAGATTTACCTACTTTCAATTTAAGTATGGCCCCACGAACCTCGGCTTCACAAATGGGGTCCTCCAATATTTCTCTCTGTGTTTGTGTAATCCTTGGAAGACCTGCTTCCGCTATGTAGTTTTTTAGGCTGGCCACATCCGTGGCTTCACTGGTATATAAATGACTATAAAAGGAACGGAAAGCCCTCCCTTTTTCTTCCGTAGAGGTGGCCCACCTGGAGGGCTCCACCTCAACCGATGGTATGTACTTCTTTGATTCTATAGCTTTGAGTCTATTAGCCAACATTCGGTTTGCTTTATCACCATGTTCATAGAATCTTTGTTTTGATCTAAGGAGAGCGAATTGAGTTTTGTCTACTTGGAAAGAGTTGTATAAGTGTTTGGCTGTCTGCCAATGTCTAAAAGCTTGCATACTCCCCGATCTCCTATATTCCTGATCTGTATGCAACACTTCCCGTTTCAGTTCGAGTAAGTGTTGTTCCCTAGACTTGGCCATCGCAGAGGATATAGAAATGCAGTTGCCTCTAATGAATGCTTTGAAAGCATCCCATTGGATGGACAGGTGAGTGTCAGTGGATTGATGTCTCGTGAAGTAGTCTGATATTGCAGTGGCCAAACCTTCCCTATGGGCCGGGGAGTCCAGTAGTCTTTCATTTAATCGCCATCTTTTGGAGTGTCGGGAGTTATGAACACTGATACCTCGTAGTAGAACTCAAACATGATCAGAGTATCCCCACGTGCCAAACTCCACTGAGTGAGCCCGAGATAAACATTGTTGTGTAACAAACAGCATATCAATACGGGAATAAACTCTATGCACATGTGAGAAATAAGAGTAGTCCCTCTCTGTGGGGTGTTGCTGGCACCACACATCTATTAGGCCCAAAGCCGCCAACCTCGCCTTATTAGAATTAGAAATAGTGGCTGCAGAAGTAGACCTAGCCTTTGTGGATCTATCTAAATCAGGGCACAAAACAGCGTTAAAGTCCCCTCCCAGTATGATCTCTCCCTCCCCAAACACCTCAAGTTCTTGCAGAACAGACGTTAAAAAGCTATTCTGATGATCATTAGGAGCATAAACACATGCAATCGTAATAAGGGCATTATCCACAGTCCCCTTAACAAACAGCCATCTCCCCGAGGAATCTTTAAGTTTCGCTTTTTCTTGAAATGGGAGATTTTTGTGCAACAAAACTGCTATCCCACCCTTCTTAGTTCCCCCAGATGCGTGATATTGAAGAGGAAAATGCCTATGATTAAGCAAATGGGCATCCGAGGGCCGCAGATGCGTTTCTTGCAATAAAACTATTTGTGGTTTAGCACTCAATAATTCACAGAACATGCGTCTCCTCTTTGCCCCTGCATTCACTCCCTTTACATTAAAAGACATTACAGAGTCAAGGTCCGCCATCAGTCTGCAGTAAGTAATCGTCAACACTGGCCAACCATGTGCATCGATCAGAACCCTGATATCCAATCATCCCATCTTTCCAACAATAAACAATACTAGAACATAATGAAAATGCTGCATGCAGAAAAAACATGTGGTCGCAGTTAAAATAATCTGCCAAGAAAAGGTAACTGTGTAATACAATCAAAAATATCAAGAGTGAAAACATCAAAAGCTGATACTCAGCTGAGAGTTCGGCAGTCCTTCATCACCGATATCACAGAATTGTGAGACTGACATTGCGGAGATTACTAGGCCACTGTTCCAAGTTAAGTTCAGGATGAAGTAGAGCGGTCTGGGGAACGGCGGTGAGTATCATCCTTCCGGCGATTGGAATCCTTTCGAGGGGCGTCCCTCCTTGCCTTCTTTCTCTGCACCATCATCCACGGCCAAGGTGTAGAACCCGTAAACGGGGCGCCATCCTGAGTAGACTGTAGAGGGAGATCCTGTTGTAGGACCCTTTCAGCGTCTTCAAGACAGGTAACCATATGCTCCTTATCTTTCCAAGAAAATTGTAAGCCAAATGGAAAGGACCATCTGTACCTGATTTGGCGAGAAGCAAGAAAGGAAGTCACTGGTCGCATCTGTGCCCTCCTCGCTAGTGTAGTTGGAGCTATGTCATGGAACAGGCGATAAGGATTCTCTTGCCATTGCCCTGAGTCCGTTCCCGCCTGTCTCGCCGCCGCCATTATCTTCTCCTTAGTTTTATAGTGAAGAAATTTGGCCAAAATATCACGTGGGGGGCGGTTCGCGCCTCTCTGCTTTGTGCCCACCCGGTGCACTCTGATATAGCGAAATTCTGGGGCTGTCATTTGAGGCACTGCGTAGGTGAAGATTTTCGTTGCAAGCCCCTCAACATCCAAGCCTTCTACTCCCTCTGGGACATCTTTAATCCTAATAGAATCTCTCCTCCCTCTATTCTCCAAGTCCTCACATTTCAAATGTAAGAACTCGTTTTGCTTCTTTAATTCAAGGATGTCGTTCTTCAGGGCCAAGATATTTTCATGGTTAGAGGTGCTAGCCTGCTCATTTTCAGCAACCCTTTCTGTAAGAATTGTGACATCCGCATCTACCTTTTTAGAGGAGGCTTCCAGTTCCTTACGTAGAGCAGAGATCTCGGTGGAGACCAAAAGTCCAATGTCCGCCTTCATCTGAGCCAAGCAGCCCTCGAGGTCAGCCTTTGTTAGGGGGGCCTGGGCCATGCTGTCCGAAACAGTGTGTGAAGCAGGAGGTAGCTGGGCCGAACCGGGTGCTTGAGAGACCGGTACTCCACGGCGACGCTGAGTGCGTTTCTGCCCCGCCAGGATGCTACGTGACCAGACCTACCAACCAAGGCCCAGTGTGCAGGGAAGAGACAGGGGAGAGATGGATACAGCCCCCGAAAGGCAGCGATAGCCGAGAGACCGCCACCTGAGCCCAGTCCAGCCCACGGTATAGCACAGCGGTGTTAACCGCTCTCCTCCTCCCCCAGTTGGATGACCGGAGAGCGTGTGTGGCAGGGTAGATCTTGACACAGCCGGCACTCCCCCCGTCTTCTATCGAGGCAGTGCAGGGCAGGGCACGTCCCGGCGGGGGTTGCACTCCCTGTCTGGAGAGCAAGTCATAGGATTCCAAGAGGCGGCTTGTCTCAGCGGGAGTCGCTGAGGGGTCTGCCGGTTCACAGTCGTGGAAAGATTTCTTCACCCCATTGGCGTGAGGGTGGGGGCGGGACAATCAGTCATCTCTACCCCCAGAGTCCATTTCGGCGGTGTGGGCGTCTTTTGTTGCCGTCTGTGCCTGCCGCCGTGGAGCCGGAGGACGCGCAGTCAGATCACGCAAGGACCCGGCTCCACAGGCCTCGCCGGTGCTCTCAAGGCCATTGAGTCGCCATCAGGCTGCAGTCGATGTAGGGGGCTCAAAGTTCGGTTCCGGCCGCTCCAACCTTCCAGCGTTCCCCCGCTATGCGCTGCAGTGCCAGTCTTCGCCACTACATGCCTATTTACCGGTGATGTAGAGGAGCGGCCGTAAGGCGCGTCTTCACGCTGCGGCCATTTTGCCGCTCTCCGGAATGAGTGTTTTTAATGTATTGATGATATCACATTTTGCCTTAGACATGTTGCTCAATTTCATTTTACTGTCAAACGTTATGTTGGAAACCTCCAATTCTACTTCCTTGATAAAGATGTTTAAGGCTGGAGACTGTGATACAGGATTGAACTTACTCTTTGGGTTGTACTCCTTATATAGACTTATAAGTGTTGATATAATGTCATTGAGGAAAAAATATGCTTTAAGCTGTAATTTCATAAAAAAGTGAAAAAGTTCAATGTGTGCTGTTTCTTCTTGAAACGTCTCAACTGGTACGAAAGACAAACACTTTTGGAGTAGACCCCCAGTTTTGGGAGGTATAAATATTGATGACTGTAGATTTTTGGTAAAAGACCTCAGATTTTAAGGTGTGGTTGGCATTTCTTTTGGACTGTCCCCTCCCCTGTCTGGTGTTCTAAAAAAAGATTGTTGTGTCTTCTTAGGAATTGCTCCTGTTCTGGGTGTATTTTTATTAGTGCTCTCATGTGCCCCTTCTCATGTAGGCGTTAGATGGATTAGGTCCTTTTCTGGAACTGGCATGATTGTATTTTATACATCAATCAAATCTTTGGTTTGAGTTAAATTGGTTGAAGATAACTCCTGATCTTGTACTGGTACATGTCCCGAAGGCTCGATGGGTCGATTTGTTGTCTGAATCCAGAAGGGATTTCATTATCAGTTGAATCCGTGAACGAAGAGTTTATGTTCTGTTTTTTAGAAGCCTGCTTTTGTTGGAACCATTGTCTGCTCTCATCTTGACCCTGCAGCCAGTTATTCACCCTGTTAAATTGATAAACAAGAGTATCCCTCCAAAATGTTCTCAATTTATTTTTTTATTTAAATTGATAATCAAGCGTATCCCTCCAGAATTTTCTCAATTAAAATTTTTAGAAGGTCCAATTTATATTCATCCACCATGTTATTTAGCTCTGTTAAAGCCATGTTCCAATCTGCTTCTTTAATTGTCAGTGCTATTGATTCCTCACATTCCTATATCTGCATTTCAATTTCAATCAAGTCCTCTTATAATTGTTGGCTAGTAAGTATTATCGAATCCAAGGAACATTTATTTAAGATAATTTCCCATTTTGTAAAAAAGTTGTTATTGTTTCCACATAAGGTTGGTCTCATTAAGATTCATAGTCTGTGAGATATCCTCTTAACCTTAAGGTACTCTGTGAGAGTAATTACATGCTTAGTTTAGCGTACTTCTAGGCGTAGTAGGTATTCCAACTGTCTTAGAGTGTATGTAGATTTTTCCTCCTTAAAGTTAATATTGTGATCCTTAAAGCTCTCCAGAACAGATACGTTTTCAGGAGGGATTTGTATATAGAAAAGCATTTTTGTAACCTGAGGCTGGGGGAAGAGAGTTCCAAAAGCAGGACAGCAATGGAAAAGGCCCGAGCAACAAGAGGGGCAAGTCAGATTTTAGGGACTCTAAGAAGGGCCATGCCGAGGAGTGCAGAGTACGAGAAGGACAGTATGGCATGAGTTTTTCCTTAAGATAGGCAGCACAAGAGCCACACAGGGCCCTGGTGTACAATACACAGGGCAGGGTTGGAAATTAGCAGCAGTCTGGGAGCCTGGGGCTCCTTATTTATCTTTCGGACTCCCTGCTGTGCACCTTTAGGTAGCCCAGCTTGCTCCTCACACTTTCATTTTGGTACAGCGGACTGAATCCAAATACACTGCCACATTAAGTTCTGATCAAACATTCTGTGGCTGTGATCTACTAACAGGTCAATGCATGGTAGGGTGAATGCTTGAGTGCAGCATGAGTGCAGCATGAACTTGAAGATACAGATCAGCACAGAGAAGCACAACTGAGGGTTGCAGCAAACATAACTGTTAGTGGGGCTCATGTAAAATCTAGGACACCTTAAAGGGCAAATGCAAGCTAGAACAGTGGGGCGGTAGACTCAGACTAGAGCAGCTGAGTATGCACAGGCAAAGAAGCAGAACGTTGAGGGCAGGTTCTGAGATCACAGCACAGTGTGAAGGTCTATAGGAGCAACGGTCGTCAAGTGCAGAGAAACACAGCTGGGCAAGTGAGTGCAGAAGAGCAGATTCATTGCAGGAGGAGCACTTAAACAGAGGATGGCCTGTGCAAAATGTGTATAAAAAATCTAGACTGAGAATTTGCAGATAAATGTAGCTGACGTGCAATAGGTGCTGCAGGTCTTGAAGTGCATGCACTAAAAATGGTAACAGCAAACAATTTTAGTTTTTAGATAGTAAAATTGTGGGCCCCTTAATCTGCATGCAGGCTCCTAGAAATAGAGGCTAAGGAGCCCGGTGTACTACCACCAAAATTAAACTTAATTTCTAACACTGCAGGGTCTTGAACTGGACTCTGGCGCTGACCGGAAGCCAGTGAAGCTGTCGTCAGAGGTGGGAGATGTGCAAGCGCAGACTACCACCTTTCACAAGGCGGACTGCTTAGTTTTGGAGGACCTGAAGGTGCTGAATAAGACAAGAGGGTTGGACAAGATAGATAGCGTTGCAGTAATCTAGGTTGCTATGGATTAGGGAGGCAACCACTGGAACCCAGGACTGAGAGGGGATAAAATTGAGGACTTTCCTCAAGGTTTTGAGCCTGAAATAGGAGGAAGTGCAGACAGAACTGACTTGTGCTTCCCTTGGTAAGTCAAAAGTGACCTTGATGCCCTGGTCCTTCACTACCATGAGCGGTTGGGGAAGATGCTTAAAAGAGGGGGCCAGCATGTGGGGGACCACAGGGAAGAGAGTGCAGGGGTGCCATCATCAGACCCTTGATTTTTTCAACATTACATTTCAGCCACTTCAGGTTCATCTACTCTCCAATGGCCTCCAGGCAGCCAACGAGGTGACCAGCCAACTGGTCCTGCTTTAGATCCAATCTGAGCAGGAGTTGGGTGTCATCAGGCTAGGAATAGAAATGGAAGCCATGGGAGTGGAAGAGCTGAGCCAAAGGCTAAATGTATATATTGAAAAGGAGAGGGGAGAGTGCTGCCCATGGCGGGACCCCACAGGTAATGGGTGCAGGGGCAGAATGAAAGGAGACGATGGCCACTGTCTTGGAGCGGTCATAGAGAAAAGAGCTGGACCAGTCCAGGACCTTGCCCGATATCACTGCAGCCCGCATTCATTGCAGCAAGGTGATGTGATCGATTGTGTCAAAGGCGGGTGAAAGATCTAAAAGAATCTGCATGCCCTCCCCCCCTTGGTCATGGATGAGGGTGAGGTAATCGAGCACTGACATAAGAACAGATTCAGTGCCAACCAATGGGCGTAAACCAGATTGAAAGGGATCCAAAGTCTTTAAGAGTTCGAGGAAGGTCCTTAGCTGGGGGGTGACCAGGACCTCCAAGAGCTTCATAAGAAATGGCAGAGAGGGTGAAAAATTTGGAGGTTCGAGGGGGCAAGGGCAAGGGCAGGTTTTTTTAAGACTGGTATCACCAGTGCTTGCTTTATGACTTGAGGAATGTCTCTGACCAAGCCCCCAATAACTAGAAGATGAGAGATCTTTGTTTGCTTACTAAGGACGCCATGCTGCCTCTGTTATCCATTAATGATGCTGAAATAGACAATCTGGGCTCAGTAAAGGATATTGCCCAGCATTATGTGTCAGTACTTACAAGTGACGTAAACTCCTTAGCTCCTTTGAAATGAAGGACCATGGCTGTTCGGGCAAAGGTCAATGAATGGTTTTCTCCTACAATAGTAGTAACCAGAAAACAGAAAAGAAAGGCCCATAGAAGGTGGGTCTCTTCACCCACAAAAGGCAACAAAGAGGCCTACAATGTGGCTGCTCTGAATATAAGAAGGTGATTATTTCAGCAAAGAAGAATTTCTTTGAAGAAAAAATATCTGAATCCAAATCTAATATATCTGCTATCTTTAAGATCCTCAGAAACTTGGAAACAACCAAGGTAAACCCAACCGGTACCCTGATTAAATATAATGCCTGGTGCACGGAAATTCGAAATACTCTGTTTAGAAAAGTTAACAAACTACAACTCGACATCCAAGCTAATAAGCAGACCCTCTCCCCTCTGAGCAACCTCACTGATTTGAAGACACGGATCACTCCTCAATTTGTGTTTAAATCCATCACAGAAGACAACTTAGCTGACATTGTTGCTTCTTTCAAGCCAACATCATGCCAGGGTGATATTTGTCCAGCTATGCTGGTTAAGGAATGTGCATCGGCTCTGATACCGATAATTGCTAGATTTGTTAACTCATCATTTGCCTCATCTACCGTGCCAGTCCAGATAAAGGAAGCATGGGTAACACCGCTTCTGAAAAAACCCTCTTTAGATCCATCAATAGCAACTAGTTATAGGGAAATAAACAACGTGCCTTTTTTGCTTATATTTCTAGATCGAGTAGCATACCTTCAAGTGTAACAATAGCTGAAACAGTGGGATCTTCTTGCCATTCATTAGTCTGGATTTAGGGTTGCCCATGGTATAGAAACTGCCTTGCTTGACCTTAAATCTAACATGTTTAAAATAATGGATCAGGGAGGCACAGCGCTTTTGATGTTCTTAGATCTTAGTACCACTTTTGATCCAGTTGAATATCAGCTTTTATCCACTAGACATCTTAACACTGTAATTTTTCTGCCGAGGCTGCAGCTTGGGTGAACTCCTTTCTCACGGGTCGTCTTGCACGAGTATGGTCAGATGAATTTTCATCAGCTCCGGTTGCCCCAGAGTGCGGAGTCCCCCAGGGATCATGCCTTTCACCTACCCTGTATAACATCTTTACATGGCCTTTATTTGACATCCTGGATGATAGGGGAGTTCTATACATGAACTGTGCTGACGATACTCAGCTGCTGTGTCAACTGACTGGGATTCATGAGAAGGATGAGATGTTTGTCAATACCATCTTCCACGATTGTCTATAATCTTTCTAAGCTTCAGATTACCCAGAACAGTGCTGTTCACCTTGTTTTTCAATTAAAGTGCAGAGAGCATGTCTCATGGGCTCAGCGTAAACTGCATTGGCTTCCTGTAGCATCACGTTTACCCTTTAGGCTCTTGGTACTGACACTTAAGTGTCTATTTTGCAAAGTCCTGCGCTATCTGAAGGACTGAGGAACAAGCTGGAGTGAGCTGGCAGGCTTTCCTTTGATTACTTGGCCCCGAGTCTATGGAATGGACTTCCGCCTGGGCTGAAGGATATCAAAGCTATCTCTTCCTTTAAGAGGCTACTTAAAATGCAACAGTTTTCTTAGATTGCCCCACTGCCTCTATTTATACATTACTGAATCCACCAAACGGTCCATTTTTTTTTAATCTCCTGTGTACATACTCGGTCTGCTCAGACTTCTTTGTTTTATCCCTGGCTTTGACGCACCATTTTTTTTATGTCTGTCTGTACTGTCCATCCTATTTGGTTTTTATTAGTGTTCTTTGTTAGAGCTTTGATGCACACGGGCTTACCAGCACTATATAAATTGTTAAATAAATAAATAAATACATAGAGGGAGTGGTTAATAGCCTGAGTCAATAAGGGAGAGAGTCTGGGCACCATGGCTTTAAAGAGGGAAAGGGGGATGGGGTCGGAGAGAGAAGTTGACTTCAGCCAAATGACAGCTGATGTGAGATCTCGACGACAGAGGCTCGCTGGAAGTGAGAGAAGTTGTTATCAGGCAAGTAGGACTAGCATCTTCAGCTAGGCTGGTATCAGGGTCTGGGAGTGGTCTAGGGACACTGGACCAAATTATTTTGATTTTAGTCGTGAAGAATTGGGATAAATTGTTGCAGAGATTTTGTCTAGTGGCCAAATCAGAGTGGCCGATAGATTACATACAACCTTAAAAAGAGTGCTAGAAGTATTATTTGCTCCATGAATGTGGGCATGTAAAAAGAGCATTTGGCTAGCCTTATTTCTTTGTGATACTCCTTGGAGGGATGTTTATACTCGATCTGCACTATGGGGTCATACAAGGCCCGTCATTTCCTGTCAGCTTGCCTAACCTTCAATTTAATGCTGTGTAGCGAGGAAGTGAACCAAGAAAAGAGCGCCTAGGAGTAGAGGCATAGCGTTGGAGGGGAGCAAGCTAATCTGCTGCAGCCGAGAAGCAACTTTGAAGATTGTGCAGCAAGAAGTAGAAGGATTAATTTTTAGAGTAAGGGATGCTTTCTCGAGGGAGTCTGAAAACTCTTTAAGATTAAAGGTGTGCCAGCGGCGCCACCAGTTCAAATGTCGAGGAGTTTTGAGAGGAGGGGAAGGAAGGTGAATGAGAAACAGGATCAGACTATGATCACACCAGAGGGTGGGCCAGAGTGGAAATGCAGTAGTGTGAGCAGCTTCAGAAGAGATAAGACCCATGGTATGTCCTCTTTCGTGTGTGGGGCATTCTACTTTCTGGACAAGGTTGATGTCCGTAAGGAGCTGGAAAAACACCTGACTAGCTGCATGAGTGGAATCATCAGGCCACAGGTTAAAATCGCCTGTGACTAGCTAGTTAGGGTGAGAAGCCAGCAGGCTAGCAAATTCAAGGTTAAATGTAGGGTTGGGGGAGGCCTGTGTACAGGGAGTCCTGTATACCAGGAGTTGTATACTCCCAAGGCCTGACTGACCTGTCAGGATACTTAGGCTGACCTGACTGTACCTACTGATGGGCTGGACTGCCACTATAATGCCATTTTACTCTCAGTGCTGTGTCACCACCAACTACAATGTTCTTTACCCTCTCACCTAGGGTACATCAATATTTCAAAAGTGTTATGCATGCACATACTCATTTTATTTTCACAGAATGAGCTTGAAACAGTTTAAATTAATACAGTGAATCATTTCTTTACTGTCAATCATATAGGATATTCCACCATTTCATATTTAACTGGTCAAATTCGATATTTATCTGATCTATTTTTCAACTGGTACTTTATTACTGCAGAAAAGGATCCAATCTGGTATTTGTGCTATTAATCGGGACATCCTTTTGTACATTATCTGACCAGCCCTTTCTTTGTGTGGTTGTTATTTTATTATGGTGACCTTTGGACAGTTATCACAGCTTTTATAAATAACAATTACCTTGGAGTTTTAAATGCATATGTTAAAACAAATTTACAGATTGTCAGATTTCCATCAATTTATGCTTGTGTTTATATGAATATTAGTTGGCCTGCCCTTGTATTCACAGAGTAGCCACCACAACTATGGTTGCTCCCTTACTGCCACCTAAGCCTCAGCCACAAAAACTCCTCTGTTGTACTGGGGCCCAAGGCAGGGGTTGGCTAGGTAAAACGTTAGGGGAGTATCTTGGTCCCATCAATCCTGTCATGTTTGTAGTGTCCCCTACAACAACCAGTCAAGCATGGCTTATATGTCACAGCTCCCTTCTTGATGCTGTCTCCTGCCAGGTTAGTTGTTTTCTTGCAATATTCAGGCCGACACTTCTTTCCTCTTGCAGTGCAATCTGGTAATGCCATTAGTTTTCTGAGGTTGTATTTTCTAGCATTGTACACACAGAAGAAAGGAGTAACACTGACATCTAAAAGAATTGGGGCATATGGATTCAGGAATTATGGGTTTTATTTCCAAATTTGGCATTTGCTTTGTTCCTGGAAAAATTCCTTGTTAAAGGATGGTAGAAAATGGATGGTAGAAGAAACACACAGGTCCGAATATCCTCAAATACACTAGAAAAACACAGGCATCAAGCAACAACTATATCACTTAATAAAGATAGCAGATAACTTAACATATATATGATGGATTAACATGTCTCATGATGTGGAATGTGATATAAAAGAAAATGTAATGTGAGTTGCATGTCTTACAAAATATTTTTGATAGTCATTTAATTAAAAATTACAAAAACACTTTTTATATTTTGTTGGTACAATATTAAATGAATATTTGTTTTTCTTTTTTCTCATTTTAGAGGCCATATTTCAGGCCGAAAAAGCCTCCGAAAGTAAGAGTAAGTAAAAAATTAAGCAATTTATAATTAAATGTTGTGCACTGTTGCAAAGAAAAAATATATAAATGTACAGGCTGTGATTTATGGACTATACAATGTGGATGGGGCATAAATATTCCAAAGCAAGGCTAGTATTGAACAAATGAAGAGCCCCACCCTCCCTTACATGGTTTCAATCACATTGTTCTGTAAAAATCTCTGTTAGACATGCACTGTTAAGTTATCCTTACCATGTATACAGTAGCATGTTGCCAGCTAGGTGTCCCTTCTTGACTTTTTGCAGGCTAGTCTATGATAATCATTATCAGTGCTAATGATTCTTTTAAGCACCATCTTTCCTGGAACATTAGTAGATTAAGCTAGGAAACATTTTGTGTACTGATCATTGTGAAGATGGCATGATGGTCATACTATGTTGCAGGAAATGAGCTTCAGTAGTCCTTAAATAATGCTTTTGGATCATACACCATTCAATCTGTATGTCTTGGTGAATTGAGTTATTACATATGATAAGACCTTTTTATTGTGAAGTATTCATTTGCTTTGAGCTTTTATCAGGATGTGAATTACATTAAAAATGTAACTGGGAACTCCTTTCTTTGAAAAAATGTTTACTTAAATTTATAGCAGCCTTCCTCACATAATCATGAATTTAAGGGTGATGAGATGTCT
Organism: Pseudotriton montanus; assembly: GCA_035593325.1. Classification (NCBI taxonomy): domain Eukaryota; kingdom Metazoa; phylum Chordata; class Amphibia; order Caudata; family Plethodontidae; genus Pseudotriton; species Pseudotriton montanus. The sequence continues at coordinate 13,604 of JAXIUS010000006.1, forward strand.
TGATCCAAGGATGTAACTGTCCTGTTTAAAGCACTAAACAATGATGAACAGTTTTTCATAAGCTAGGACAAATCATCTAATCACAGGACTTCGAACCTGCCGAAAAACATTTATCTCTAAATTTCAATCTAGTTTTTAAAAAATCTATCTTTAAATTTACACCTACTCGATGGAACATACATGGTAATGACCACTTGGGCAAGTCAGTCAGTACTATGCATGTTCTGAACTTGTTAGCAAATTCATATTTTGAGCACCGTAATGGCTATGAACTTAGTAGTTAAGCTCCTGTATGTCAAATAAACAGAAAGAGTTGACTATGTTAACAATTCAGACAAACTGATTGTTTCTTCTGGAATTGTCCTATTAAGTGATAGCTACACGTGAATATGTGACCGTATAAATCTAACTTTTTAAGTTTGCCAAAAAATTGCTACCCTCTTGACTATCAGGAAAAATCAACAAACTCTCCTATTGCTCTATAATTACTGATCCAACTCCACTTATTGTGTGCCTACCATCAAGAACAAAATGCAGTCAAGCAGTAATGGGTTCCCCACAACTTTAGATTCTTTTTAAATGAAAATACTAAATAAAATGACTGATCAATGTCCAATCCTAAAACCCATTTTCAAGTTCCTCATAAGTCATGCTGCAGTCACAAGGAGCCCACTCACTCTTGCTACTTGAATCTCTTGTGGTTCTTTTCCTCAATATAATTCCTACTGAAGCCTCTAGCCTTCTGTGACCCACCCCCCGTAGCTCCATGGAGCATAGACCCTATCCCTGTCACCATGTGAAGTCACAATAGAGAGGCTGAGGCCTTTGTCACAGGACAGGATTTATTGACATCTTATCTTCTCAGGCTCAGAGAAAGAAAAGCCTGGAACCAAGCCCCAACTGCCACTCCTAGAACCTCCCCTGGTAATAGAACACTCCACTGTCCACATTCCACTGCCAATCACACACACTGTTCCAGGAGACTTAAGGAGAATCAGGCAGATCATAGCACGTCATTTCTTCTTGTATAGGACTTGATTCTGTCTTATTATACCTCTTCTTCTCTTCAAATAGCTGATTACTCTCATTGTTACTTTTCCACCATAAAGTAGGTTAACCTTATTACAGCAGGTGTTTTCACTTTACCCTATCTGTGTATTTGTTTGATGTGTATGTGGCTCATTAAATTTTTTTTTTTATTTCCTCCTGTCCCTTCAGCATTACATTACTCCTTTGTATATTAGACATTTGTAGCTTGTTCTCCAAAGTTTAGATTCGTGTAAATTATTAATATGCTCACAAACATCATTACTTAATTTCATAGACCTGCATACTTTATGGTTTTTGGCTCCCTTTAAATTATTAAATGTATATTTTGATTGGGATATCTTATCTGGTACCTCAATCATGTTCTTAATTTTGATCTCTTTTTGTTCATACTGCCTATCATATGGCCAACTTGAATTTATTTATTACACATTTGAGCATTCTTAGTATCTTTGGTCTGTACAGATACTTCTGTTTTCTCCTCTGGATTTATAACCATATATAACATTGCTGACAGTATGTCAGTGTATTTGTTCAGTTCTGCAGAGTGGCCCTCTGTTAAATTGATAAGTGTAGTCCTAAAACTTTGTATGCGTCTTAGTTCAGCTGACTGTATGTCAGCTTGTTTGTTCAGTTCTACGGAGTGGCCCTCTGTAAAATTGATGTGTCATCATAAGAATTCGCATGTGTCTTAGTTCTGTAAAGAGGTTGCAGCTTATTGTAGAAGGGTTCAGAGATTTCCTTGGGTTACAAACATCAAATTGTAAATGTTAAGTATCAATCAGAGAATTCACGTGCTTAAATTTGTTGTTATCTAATATAAGATGGAATATGCTATGTTATCTTTTGTTTTGCAGCTAGCATTCTCTTCCTGGAATATTTCACTACCCTTTCAGAATTATATTATGATGCACCTGTCCACTATTTTAATCTGCTTTTCAGTTAACAGAGATTTGTTATAATATTATAATATTATGCCTAGTATGTTTCGGTTGTTGGGTATAAATTCCGGATCAGTCACTACTAGCAAAGAGGAGTGAAATTTAACTGGTATTATCTTTTTTGCCTGTCATATTCTTAAAGATGGGTGGATTAAGATCGGCAAAAGAATTGTTATTTTGTTTTTCATGGGGCGTGCTTATCGATGGTAGGGGGTTAAAATATGCCTTTCTTTCTTTATTTTGTTTTTCAATACCTTTTATAACTTTGGAGTCTTGCTAACATTTACTATGCAACTTTTTAATACATTTATAGATATCCTTGTATCTGCTACCCTTTTTAATCCTGGAAGTAATCATCTCCCTGGTTTAGGTGTAGGCCCTTGGCTTCTATCTCTGACATAGCAGCAAATAATTAGCACAACCTGGGTCTTAAACACGGCTGCTTTAGGAATGGGGAATAGCAATTTGACCTAAAGGACACCCAATATAAGATGACAGTAATAACACACAATACATTTTTTTGTTCTACAGTCCCAAAGTATATAAATATTTCTGATTTTATAATACCATTGTGTCAAGGTATAGCTCTGTTTACACTGATCGTTGACAAATAAAAGTCACCCTCTGCGTCTCTTCTTAAGCAGATAATGAAAAGTGCTGTATCTTGGTGATTTCTCCTTAAATGCTATTATTGATGCTTAATGACATGTAATTGTATATTCATTTCATGTCTGAAAACAAAATATGCCACCCACCATTCCAATGGTATTATTTTGATCCATGTATTTATTAAAGATATTGATTGATAGCAAAACTTGTATGAGCAAAATATATTTATGTAATAGTGCATTTTAGCAAAGAGTTGAGACTTGAACATAAGATAGATTTTTTTCTTTTTGAGGGTTGTTTACATTAACACAAAATAATGAGTGGTTTTTAAGTGTCTATCCGTTTTGAAATGTAATCTGTTAGACTATTTGTATGTGATGTCATTGAGTGTGTTAACAGTGTATTTTTAGAGAAAAATCTCTCACTATACAGGGCTTAGTCATGAATAGAACAGCATAGACTCCTTCAACATTGGTGTTGGAATTATTCATACGGTGCCAACACATATCACATTGTTTGGGATCATGCACAATTTTTATTAAATATATGTTTTGATGCTTTTAACAAGTGACAGATGCTGTGTTCTTTAGGCTGTGCTTTATTTATCTATCTATTTATGTATTTAATGTTTTTGTATAGCATTACATATCATTATACAGAACGCTTGGGAAACGGAAAAAAGGAATGGGAAAAGGGAAGGAAAGAAGGGGGAAAAACAAGAGTGATTCTGTAAAATAAATTAAGCATTTCATCACCCTGAAACGACATCCTCTGCATTGCTGGAATAAGGATCAATAGTCTGGAATAACCAACTAGAACAAACATCTCATGGACAGAAGACCTGACTATCCAGGAGGAGGGCCCAGTCCTCTTCACAAATATTGATGGCACCAATGGCCAACATGCTTGACCACTATATTCAAGTTGCCGAGAAGGCTGCAGCAACGTTGCCCCATACTCTCCCACAGAAAGGGAGGAAACCATGTGCTCTGGGGGCAGGGTGATATAAGGGTGCACCAGTTAATAAAATTAACTTTGTTGAAAAAGTTGGCCTGGTGTAAATATGTATACCAGATATATATAAATATTTGGCTAGCTACTTTTGTCCTGGCCTCTAGCTGGTGCACTTTCTACAATATAACTGAATGAAAGAGTTGATACCCCTGTGACCCCAGAAACCACATTTGGGGTTCCTATTAAATAAAACCTGTTATAAGTCACTAACCATTACAGGAGTGGAGTTATTTGTACGTATGAACTGATATCTTCAGCTTTTGTATGAGGTGTCCAAATAATCCGTAACATACACAAGCTCATCATGGATGCACCCCTGAAAGATCATTGCAGTATGGTTGATAACATGGGGATGGTTGACTAAACTGGATATTTGTACTGTATGTGCAGCGAGATATTGAAACTGAAACTATGTATTAAGTGGAATTACTTTTCTGTGTGCTGAGCATGAGATAAAAGACATGATGAAAAATGCACACATAAACAAAAACATTTCAAAAAAATAAGTCAGTGGTTTTAATTAAAACATACAAAAAATAACCCCATTGGTCATATAAATCAGCTGTGTTGAAAACAGCCACTCTCAAGAGTCCCTGGAATTTAATGGCTGGTCTGTTACATCAGATGTCTTTTGCGCCTGGATTTAAACAGAGGCCAATTGGTGATGGAAGTGATAGATTGTGGTATATATTTCTAGACTTTAGGGCAAAGGTACTGAATGGTTTCCTCTCCATGCTTCTCTCTTGGGGATGAATATATGAAAGCAATATTTTCAGGATCACAAGGGTTGTGATGTAATTTGATGTCTTGTTATCAAGGAATCACAGGCCATATGATGACATTTGCATTACTTTTTTGATTTTGGTTAATCAACATCACTGCCATGAGCACCTATTTTTTCTTTAATTGTCTTTATTATTTTTCAGCCATACAAATACATTTATCATACATTGGTATACAAAGACATATCCAGGTGTTACCACAGTAATAAAGTGTACAGGAGTAACTAATTAATTAGAATAATCAATATCCCCCAACAACTATCACAAACTAAACCACCTACCCACTTACACACATACAGAAGTACATTTTGAAGGTAATTATATGGAGTCATGTGAAAAGAGAGTTACAAAGAGCGATGATTAAAACCGTAGTGAAAAGACTGTGTCACTTAATGAGCGCTATCGTTATAAGCGCTCGTTCTTTTAAGTGTTGTAAGTGTCGTTAGAGGAAAGGGTCAGGTGGTGTTTGTGGGTGTGGATGGAGGGGAGGAAGTGGAGTAAAGGGGTGCAGGAGGGACATCCCCCTGCTTAAAAGTAGGTAATTTCTTTTTTTTAAAAGGCCATGTTTTCATACTTGCACACTTTTCACCTACGCTCATGTTGGCGTTTGCTGCTGTAGAATGTGTTCTGCGCTCTTTTTGTTATTTTCCATTTACTTTATTAATTGAGCGCAGTTTTTATAGTGCTGTTTTTGATGAAGCTCTTTTCATTGGAGCTGTTTTCACATGGAACCAATTATATACGACATTCTCATTATTACATTGTCCACATATCAGAAAATCAGAAAGCTCGATCAAGTTCTTCTCACAGAGCTTATATACATGGCAGAGCATAAAAACTGAACAAAGTGCCACAATATTATCTATTGGTTTATCAAATAGAGTTGGTATTTCACCCAGATGTCTTGGTTTGCACGTTATATACCAACAAATTACAGGCCACCAATGCAATTTCTCATTGCTGAACAGTAGGATTGGTACCTGGCATCCACCTCATCGTTATCACTCTTTTTGCAAGCAATAACGCTAAACCAAAAATCTCCACTCACAGAAATCTAGTTTTGGAATTTGTGTCTGGAAAAGCCCTTTACTGTCATATGGAATAGTAATACATAGAATGAACCCAGTTTCATTGCACACCTTTTCTCAAAAATCATGAAACGGAGAGATAGATCATGCTAGATGGAAATAGGGGGCATTTGAGGAATGTCAAAACTTGTAGCATGATGATGTATTAAGGGTACATTTTGCCTCTGCAGGGGACATGTACCTTCTGGTGATGTATCTATACAGTACTGTATAATTCAAAAGCGGGTATTCGTTGGGACATTGCGTGTGCCTGCAAGCTTCTGTTCATTGTGCTAGAGTCCATTCCTTGCCAATGTCCTTTTCCCATGTATATTTGGCTGATATGGGAAGTGTTTCATAAAAAGAGAGTTATTTTCCTGTGACATTGACATTTGATGTCGCCAGGAGCTAGTACTTAAAAGGTTGTGTATGAGTCTGCCCTTACTATGACGTTATTACCTCTTCAATCACTTTAATGAAAATTTGAAAAACAGCCATTAACCTTCA
>JAXIUS010000007.1:0-18363 GCA_035593325.1 Pseudotriton montanus
AACTGTGGGGGGGTCTTACTAAATCTACCTTGATCCTGCAGAGACGCCTCAAACTAACGGAAAACCAGTTGAGAGCGACACGTGTGCGTGTGCTGGGGTTACCTCTCGGAGCGGAGGGTGAAGATTTGACAGCTTTCATGGTTACTTGGCTGCAGGAGACATTGGCTGATGTCAAGATGGTGATGCCTTCTTCTTCGATTCCGCTTTTCGATTAAAAAATTCTGGTGGCATGTCTACGGCCCCTGGTACTGTTGGTCCCACTATCATTATGTCATTACCCGATGTTAAAGAAAGGAACCGCCTGTTAACTTGTGTTCGTCTGAAGAGGGATGGCCTTCAGTATCGTGGGCAGAAGGTTCTTATTTTTCCAGATTTGGCTAAAGACACCATGTTGCGTCGTCGCACTTTTCAAAATTTGAAAACAGAATTTCTTCGGGGGGGCCTGCAGGCTGGGCTGCTATACCCTGTGAAGTTGAGGGTCACTTGGGGCAAGAAAAGGTATGTGTTCTTCGATCCAAAGGATGCTGATGCCTTACTCCAGAGAGTGAAAGGAAAATTTGACTGATCGTACTTGCTTACCTTATTGCCAGTACTGTTTTGTTGCAGTTGTAATGATACGACTTTTTTTTTCTTAGTCGTATTTTTGCAGTCGATACTTATTGACCTTATCTGATTTGAATGCTTGTCTGCCTATTCCCACGTTGATATCACTTTTTGATGCTCACTAGTTTGTTCAACTGTTATTTGCTATACATTATGTGCCCCATCTATGCAAAGTGGACATTCATTCCTCTTGGTGTGTTTTCTGTATATTCTCAATGTTTATTCACTACGCTTGTGCATTTTAAAAAAAATATATATTTATTAAAGTTTAACATCATAAACAAATATAGACGTTGTACACATAGCATCCAGTACACAATGGGCGAAATCAGATGCTAACAATCAGCAATAAAATACACTGGAAGAAAATGAGTTCACATTATACATGGGGCACTATGAAACAACTCATATGTAAATCAACTGGAAATAATAACAGTCTTATCACTGATGATCGATAACGTGGTATGGGCAAACAAGAATCATAAAATGACATGGAAAAGAAAACTTCTCGTCCGCAAAAAGACGGCAATGACAAAATGTCGTTCCTTTACGACTCATAAACTAGTAATACAGGCAGTTGGGACCGGAGAGGACCACACAAACAATAAGCAAAGTCTCCGAAGTGTAGGACCACTGCAGCCCCCCAGTCCAACAGGAGACAATCCCGGCACAGTAAAAAATCCTCAAGCCCGTTCGGCACAGGTGATCAGGCAGCTGGCATCCACATATGTAATCCCATTGTGAGAAACCTCTTTTGAATAGAAACTGCCAACTGATCCGTTCACCGCACCATAAACGTCGGCATCAGTGCGCCGTATGTCACAGTCTTAAAGTGTCAGCGCCACTCCCTCCAACCCATAAGGCCTCAATAAAGTACATAACTGACCGTCTGTGTAGTCCGCCCAACAAATGACAGGCAAGCCGTGCCCAGCCCGCCGGCACTCCGATAGACAAGGTCGTAGCACAAACAGGCAGGCAGAATCTCCATGATGCATCACAGAATTCCCAAGATGGTGGCCAAAATCTCAGATGGAAGGTGGGGGAGAAAGCACCAACTACTTCCACGGGCTGATCCAAGACGGCATCACACACACGGATTACCCCCATGTATAGCCTCAGCATTGTGGCTTACTGTTGACGGAAAGAATACCGCCCACAGCTCCGCCACTTCCACGAAGCAAGCAGTGCGTGGCAGAAGGGCGCACCAAAGAAAGCTGCCGGACATCACCTCCAAGGATCTGAGTGGGACCACATCCGGCTCACCAGACGGAGAAGTCAATCCTCTTCCGATAATTCGTCCTCACCGGTCCCAAGGCTGTCTCTAACTGGAAGGATGCCGCATATAGACGGGAGCCTAGGCTTCCCCCGTCCGGCCATCTTGGCCGCCCGGCCTCGCCCCCAACTACTGTCAACACATTTACACAAGCACACTGCATTTTATGTTTGCTGAGGACACAATGCTATGTATAATAAATCCACTATCTCTATTATAGCCAGCATACAGACAGGCATTTGTCCCACCTGCAAGAACCGCTAAGCATGTGACACTCAAAACATATTATTAAAATATGATATTAATATTATTATGCAATATTTTTGTGGGTTTCAAGAAAGCCTTATAATTTATGGGCGGCTCCAGGAGAACTCTGGGCCTATTCCGAAATGTTAAAGTGCCAGAGCACCACAATAGGCATATTCTCATCGAAGGGGTTAGCGCTATTGCTAACCCCAGCTTGCTAATTATTTTCCATCTATTGATAGTGGTCAGCGCTAGCAATCACTAGACCTCACCAGCGCCCGTATTCTCCTGGTCGGTGAGTGCTAAGACGCTCACTAACCAGCAGTGGCATACCTGGGGTCCCCGGCGCCCGGGGCAAGCACTGCGGACCGGAAGGGGGGTGCTGGTGAAAAAATGTGGGTAATGCGCCCCCTGCCCACTACTCCGGCCACCGGCACCCCCACAGCAGCACCCTCCATGGTGTTTCAACAAGGGGAGGGTGCTTTGTATGAGTACCAGTTATTTAATTGTAATGTAATGCAAATGCAGGCGTCCCCCACCGAGATCCCCATAAAAACAATGCATGCGCCCTCCTGTTCTGGCTGGTGGCTCCCCCACTGATTTTTTTTAAAAAAAGATATTCCCAAGGGGGCTCTGTCACGAGAACATTACACATGAATCATACACTGCACTGCCCGCAGAGAAGTAGATAGCGCTCGTTTTGGTGCGAAAGAATCAGCATCTGAGAAAAGCTGGTGGAAAACTGTGGGTAATGCGCCCCCCTGCTCTGGCCGCCGGTGCCCCCCACAGCAGCACCCTCCATGGTGTTTCAACAAGGGGGGCTTTGTTTGAGTAGCAGTTATTTAATTGTAACGTAATGCAAATGCAGGCGTCTCCCACCGGGATCTCCATAAAAACAATGCGCCCTCCTGTTACGGCCGCCGGCACCCCCCTGATGAAAAAATAAATAAAAATATGCACACAAATTAGGCAGACGCAGTCACAGCGCCTAACCTCTACATGCGCCCTATGCTGCTGCCAGCACCTCCCCCCCCCCAACCCCCTGCTGGAGTGAATTTTTTCAGTGGTTAAATGAGAGAGATCCTTATTTGCATTTTACACATGAGGTGCAGCGAGAGAGCGTTGACTTTTTGGGTCTAACTATTTTTGCCCATGAAGGTGGATTAACCACAACATTGTATATGAAACCAATGGCCAGAAACTCACTATTGTCGTATGATAGTTTTCATCCTAAGCATATGAAGGACAATATCCCGTATGGTCAGTTTATACGACTACAGAGAAATTGTGGAAATAACTCAGATTTTGTCAAAGAGGCGAAAGTCCTCACAGATAAATCGCAAGAACGTGGGTACCCAGCAAATTCGGTCAAACGTGCTCATAAGAGGGCCAAGTATTGTAACAGAGCGCTGCTGCTGCAACCGAGAGACAGGGGGAATGTGGGTGACAGACTTGTCTGTGTCACGACATTCACCTTGATGTCTTTCAGATTGCAGCAATTGATAAGAAAGCACTGGCACATACTGAACATGGGTAAGAGTCACTTCCAGAGACTTACATTTGCTTACCGAAAGAGTAGCAGTATTAAGGACCAGCTTGTACACAGTAACACCGCAATACAACAACCTGTGACCAGCATGGGCAGGGTGTTTTCAGCATGACCCGCTATGGGTCACAATAAGTGCCTCAATTGCACCTTCTGTGCTGGAACTGAAAGGTCTAAAGAGATAGATCTGGGTGTGAATAGGCCCTGGAAACAGAAGTGTCTGACAACGTGTAGAAGCCAGAATGTGGTATATGTTATCCGTTGCGGGCAACAAAATCAATATTGGTAAAACTACCCAGATGGCGAAAGATAGGCTGAGCAAGCACAAAAGTTGCCTGAAAAATAAAATCATGACGACCCCTATAGTCCCGCACTGTATCCAATTTGAGCATACTTTCAATCCGCTGAAGTGGTCTGTGATTGAACAGGTGATAGGGAAAAATGAGACACACACATCTAAATCATTACATGAACGGGAGCAGCGATGGATTTTGAGAACTAGGAGTCATGTTGTGGGGCTGAATGATAAGGTTAGCATTAGGAGCTGATCGCCCATTGAGGTACACACAATTCCGTCTACTGTAAAGAGCATGTCTCTGCAAGTGGTAACCAGGCCCTCCTATCTACTATAGGTGAAGTATAGATTGATGGCTAGGGGATGGTTCACACTCTTTCATCCCCTTGCTCTCTTTGCAACCTTTGGTTGCATTCTAATTTCCTCGGTACTCCTCCTTCTCCCCTCCCACCCTCCGCCCCCCAAGAAAACCTCACAGTTCTCCCCTCCCCTCTTCCCCCCTCTCCCCTTCCCCTTTTCTATTTTTTCGCCCTTTTGGCTCCCTATTGCAATGGGTGCCGTATATACCGGGACGATTGGTCGGTGATTGGATCGGTTGCTCTGTACTCGGGCCCTTGGGGCGTAAAGACGAATAGGGGTATTGTGATACTGCAGCGGCAGAACTGCTTTGTTATCAATCATATGGGGCACGATGGGTAGTTGGTGCGCATGTGCTATTGCGTCCTGTGGGTTGGGCTGACGTGATGGTGGGTGGAGTTTTTGGAACTAGGATGTATTTGAGTGGGAGGAGGCGGAGTTGCTGTAGCGTGATCACATGGGGTGAAGTATACGGAAGTGAGCGGAGTGCCTGGACCAGACGGTAAGAATGTGGCATGTGAGATGGTTGTTCTAGTCTGACCCACGATATAGAAATCACTGAGGGCTACCGGTTGTCTTCCGTTATAGACCATTGTAACAGGCAGCCACAGAAGGGGCGCTTATCAAGGAAGAATTGAGCGACGGATTGCGCTCTAGTTCTATCCATATATAAGGTGAGATTGCTTTGTACGGTTGGCGTGGTGTATGGTATAACACTCACTTGAGTTGGAAACGGCACAGAGGAGGTGATGGGTACTCGAGCCGGTATTGCATGGGAGCGATAGATGGATTATTGGGCACCAGACATGAATAGGCGGCATGTTGTATTGGACTGCCACGTGCTGTGAAGGCTCTGACATTGAGGCATAGCACGTGAGTCGGTTTTTGCATGGTTCGCAGGCACTGGACTACGCACATTGTGGTATAAAGGCTGGGATAATTATGGAATGATAGCTTGACTGGTGTTCGGTCAGGTTTGATGTTCCCCCCTGTCTTTTCCCTTGCAGCTTCTAAGCTGGGTGCACCTGCTACCATTATACACACAAGTCATCCTGCAGCTAGATAAATGATAAGGCAGGTACCCACTGTGAGACATGCTCTAAGTTTCATTTTGTAAATATAAATGGAGATGAGTCCTATGTATATTATGTGCTTTTTGGGTTTGGCAACTAAGATATGGATCACCATGAAGAAGAAACTGACATGAGAGGGCCTCATGATTGAGGGGTCTAGAATTGTATGAAGATATATGATGATATTGCCAATTGGGGAGGTGGTAATGCGTATAGAAAGTTGGTGAACAGTATGCATTCTTGATATCTGATTTTTATAGTATGCAATTAGGAGATTTCCAGGAACAATGTATTGTGAACAGTAATGAGTAAATTGTGAACGCTTGTTGCATTGACTAATGAGGAATAAAAAATATTTTTATTCCATAGATAAAGAAAACTTATGGGATGGGAGACTGAGTCAGCACGCAAGGATGTTTTCTGAAAGAATTTCCCCTGACGAAACTCTGATAAAACTGATGACAGAGTGAAACATGTCGGGGCTATTGTATATATGTTTTAAATGTAATCTCACACTCTTTCTCTAGCTATTTCACTTAAGGTGCTGTAAACCTTTTTATTTGTACTGGATCCTTGATTGAAAAAATACCCCTACGGGTGAGAAACAATCTCTTTATGAATTCATGTTTCAAATAAAGTTTTTTGTACTGTCACTAGTTATGATGCTGATAATATGTGAGGGGATCTATTGTGTTTGATGTATACCTACCGGGGTGGTCCTTTAGCAGATTCCGGTTCTCTATAGTGAGCAGAGTAACTTCTACATGCGCCCTATGCTGTTGCTGGCGCCCACCCCCTGGAGTGGCGCCCAGGGCAGCTGCCCCACCTTACATATGCCCCTGCTGAGCAGGGCGCACGCGAGGCTTGCAAGCCCTACTCTCTGTGCATGCGCAAGCTTGCCCAGAGTCCGTAGAAATGTCTGATAACGCTAGCTAGAGAAAATCCTAACGATAGCCTCAGGCTGTTGTTAGGATTTTTACTAGCTAGCGCTAGCGGCTGGAGCAGCAGAACTCTGATGCTGCCGCTAGCCTAGCGAGAGGAAGCTCACGACCCCTCGCTAAGCCTCACAGGCTTCCCCCTCTAACGAAGCCTAGTTCTGTCTGTCGGTTTCGCTGCAGACATTGGAGGTAAGGAGAGGAAGCCATCTCCGCAGGGTTACACTGTATCATGTATTTGCTGCTATTTCAGGTCCTACTGTATTCTGAGAGTAGCACAGTACTTTTGGTTTACACCATTTTGATTAATGTACCCAATTGCAGGGGTTTGAAAAAGAAAGGCCGTGAATTGTATCTTTTCTTGGTTTCTTCTGTGACATTATAAGTATTGTCCATCATGCTAGATTTGAAATATTAGAAAAGTGATTTTTTAATATGTTGTAAAGAAAATATAAAAAATTGATATTCAGAACAAATTTAAGTGACACGCTGTGTACAAATAAAAGCCAAGCTGAAAAGATGGTTTAAGAAGTTAGTGCACAGCGTCTATCTATAACCAGCATTGGCAACACCAATCGTTTTCTGAGTACCTTTTTATGGAGGGTGTTCAATGCAATGGTGCCTCGTGACAACAGGAAGTAAGACTGCAAGAGCTCTGGGTACTAATCCCAGCTTCCTACCTTCACTATTTTCTGTGATCCTGGTGAAATCATTTACCTGTGTGTAAGCAGCACCCCTGTCTTACCACGAGCAGTGCTAAGAAGCAGGCTATACAATGATCAATCTCTATATAAACCAGTGTGTATTCACCATCATCTTTAAGACATTAACATCAGTCACGTGATCAGCACCCTAGCAAGGAAGCACCAGAGTGCTGTACAGAGAAGATTTACAGCACTTACAGTGCAGCATCTGAACTTCGGCTGCTGCGGCCCAGAACTGTACAAATTATGGAGCCCAGATGATGCTTAAAGACAGAAACTCTGATCTTATTGGAAAGGTGCAAAGGAACAGGAATCTGGGCGGTATCAGGCAACAACACTGTAAGTGCATTTGCTTGATGGACAGAATCTGCATTTACGTTTCTAATAAAATATGAACTCCTGATTAGAAACCAGGCCTGCAGTCCCAAAGTTGGATCTGTGTGTGACATCACATCTTGGTGACATGACAAGTGATGTCACAGGACTCTTGGAATAAAACAATTTACTAGAAACAGCAATTACACCTGACTTTTTCTTCTGTTATCACACACAGTGACATCATTCAAGCAAATAAACAATGCGAAAAAATGTGTTAAATTGGCACAATACTTTCAAATCCTTCTGAAGTGCCATTTAATTTTCCCTGGATTACACTTCAGGCGTTAAGACTGGTGTGTGTAATTTAGGTGCCGAGGCGTGCTACCGTGTTAGGCAGCCGGTGAGGAGTTAGTGAGGCTAACTCCTCACTCCTCACAGCCAAACGTGGCATTGAGTCAAGTTTGGCTGCCATAGAGCCCAGGAGCTAAACTGTCCCATTCGTGGGCACACTACTGACTGAACAGTTACCGTAAATGTGTTTGCGCGTGCAGTCAGGCCGGCGTTCATGAACCTACTCCAAAGCAAACATATGTAATGTAATGTACATTTATAGAGGGCAGCGGCGGCCCAGGGACATCCCGGCGCTACTGTACATATGGGCACATAGAGGCTCAAATGTCAGCCTAGATTGGTGCGCTTTCAGCACTGCCTGTCTAGCATAGCGCCTGGGTTGAACATTGGTCACTTAATGCGCTGTAGCCAGCATCATGGATTTCCTCAGGGCTAAAGGCTTGGGAGATGCGCTTTATTTTGTAGCTGAGAAGGTTCCATGAATAAACGTTGGGAGAAAGAAAGTCGCATCTGACCAAGAAAGACGCAGAGCATAATGACACACTGCAAACTTCTAAAAAGTCGCAGGACCCCACTCTTTTAGCAAATAGTTTTTTAAAACAATTTTATGACCAAGTGCAAACTCGAAGGTATAACACATGGGACACTGCCTCCATCCACACGTTTGGAGTGGGAGCATGCAGAACTCAGCCCCGCCCCCTACCCATGTACAATTTTGCATGGGCCCTTATTCCCCCAGAACAGTGAACACAAAAAGAAAAAAAAAAAAGATGTGTATGAACCAATAACCACTTCTGCTGGCTGACTTTCATCTTTCTGGCAGTAGATGGCGAGCTTGAGCATATATTCAAAAACATTTTTTTACTTCAGTATGTTACTCAGTGTCTGATGCCAAGTCTGGTGATGACGTCACTTTGTGCCTTGCCCCCTTTCCGCTTTGTTAGTTTGTGGCTCCTCCTGTCCCACCTGAACTCGCAGTTGGCTCAGCAGTGTGTTTACTCTCATTTCATATTCGTGATTTCCAGATAAGGCAGTGGTATAACCGCCCAGGGGTGGACTAACTCCGAATAATAGGCCTCAGTAAAATCAACAGGCCCACCGGCCACGCATTCACAAGGCTGTGGACTGCACAGAATGGAATCCCACAGCTGCATACCTCTTCTGCACTAGGGGCAACTGGTGAACTACTGTATAAAGGTGTGGGTGAGGAATCCAGGGACTCTGCACAGGAATGGTTTTCTGCGTGTGAGGCAGTTAGTGGGTGCGGGGTGGAGGGGTGGGGCAGGCAAGAGACGTAGGAGGAGTTGGTGGGCTCTGGTGGGTGCTGTTTGCTGCCAATTGATGGTGAGTGCTGGTGAGGCTGATGTCGGGGGTGGCTTGCTACTGAGTGAAGGCCACAATGGTGGGGGAGCTGACGAGGGATGAGTGCAGGAGGCTGGTGGAAGAAAGGATTCAAATCCTGGGAGACAGGCGGAGGGATACCTGTCAACATGTTAAGGTATCACTCCACCTGTTGGCCATTGTGACAGGGATTATTTACCTGGAAAGCCCTTTTTAACCAGGTTTATACTTCATGACGTTTGTGATGTCAAAAGGCAGGAAACCAAAGTGGAGAGTTTCCTGTAAAGAATGAGTGTCTGAAGGAGTAAGGCACAGAGATACAAGCGTGATAACATTAATTCCTTGCTTCATTTTGCTTGACATATACTAAAATATCCCCCACAGAATTCAAACACAAGCTGGCCTTTTGCATTTAAATACTGCTGATAAGTACCAGTGTTAACATTTTTTTTTTTTATGAAAAAAAAACGGGTGCGGGAGGGCAATACTAATAAGATGGCAAAAACATATGGATAATTACAGATGGAAATTGAAAAAAATAAATGTCATATCCTGCACACACAGTAAAGGAGAGAGAATTAGCTAATCACATTCACCTAATTACAGCAAAATAAAGGGTTAAACTAATGGATTCAGTCTTATAGAGTCTGTAAAAATAAGCTATCGGAAGCAAAAATAAAATCCCCGGATCAAATATTCGCAAAACATGCGCTGCACAAACAGTTTCCACTAGGTGGCGCTCAAGCTCCGCAAATGGATTCATATTTAACAGCATGGAATGAAACGTAAATGCCCCACACAATGCATTAGGGATTAGGCTAACGAGTACGATTAGCGTTTACAAAGAAATCTCATTATTTAGGTGAAAGATCTGTTTTTGATATCTGAGAGGCATACACAGCAAATCCATGTCTAGTGTTTGACAGAAAACCTTTAAATCTGCAGAGACTTCAAAGCGCTATAAATGATTGCCGAATTCAGACAGAGTGACTACCCCCAGGGTTGGGGAATTGTTGCTGTGCAGCGCGACAGCGGCCGCTGACCCCCCTGCGAAGGCTTGCTGGGCTGGCTGCAGCCATGATTTGAGAGGCGATGACGGAAGAAAAGAAAAGCTGAAAGAAAGGGCAGAACGGCAGACAGGCGGAGGGAAACGAATACGTTCATGTGTCCCTCCGCCCAGGGTCGTACTGGGACCCCAAACCAGTCCTGGACAAAAAATCCGACAAGCCCTTTATTTTGGTGCGCAAGCAAGCACATACAGTGACTGAGCGGAGGGCGAGAGCATGTTTGCAGCCCCAAATACTCATAAAACTGCTATATTGCAACACTTGTGTTCGATAGTTTTGTTTTACATTCATTCTGAGTATGCCGGATTTTTACTATGCCGAAAACAGGCACAAGGCACTGACTGATTCTCCAAGCTCTTCCACGTAAACATACAGTATGTGACTAAATAAGATGCCCTAAATGACGCATTTCTTTCTAAAGATAAAGAAACTGAAGCACAGTTGCAAACCGTGTGGAAGGTGGTGCAGTGGGCAAAGCTGCAGCGTGCCAGCCAGCCAGGTTCAAATCCTTGCCACGTCATATTTTAAATAAAATATATATATTTTGAAAATGCGTTTTTCAAAGCATATCAGGCTCAAGGGGAATCCCCAAAACCAGCCCACGGGAAATTTCCCCGGTGTTCAGCTGGGTTATTCCACGCCTGCCCACACCCATTAGACATCTTGACAGGGTGGGCAATTTTGTAACAATCTACAATAGTTTTCTACTTTATGACGTTGGTGCATGACGTCAAAGGGTAAAGAACTTAAAAGGACATTTGGGGACAGGTTCCTCAGGAAATTTCCCAAATTTCCCAGTACGACCCTGGGCGGAGGGACACATCCTGCGACCCATGGGATCCTGTGACCTGAGGCTTCGGGAGTCCTCGGGACTTCGCCTCTTTTCGAAATCCACATAGACTGGAGGATAGAATAGTAATTTTTAGCCCCTCCTCTCCAGTCCTGAGGACTCCCAAAGCCTCAAGGTTGCAGGATCCCATGGGGTCGCAGGATAATATTAAACACTGTTGCTACCAAATGAATCCATATCATGCGCATGACCTGCTCGTCCATGTGTTGTGGCCTGCGGCGCTTTGCATTCTGGGATAGGCTTGTCCACAACCACACCTGGAACAGGGGAAGTGAAAGCACTAGGACCCGAATGCAAAGTGCCGTTGGAAAAGGGCCGGAGTGAATGATGCCGTGGAAGCTCTGCAGGGAGCGATTATATTTTACTGTTATTTACCAAATGCAAATCAGGCTTAGCTGCGTTACGATTGGAGCAGGGAAGGGGGAGGGGAGTCACCGCTGAGGGCCCAAGGGCGGGCTCCGGTCTTGGCTCACTGATCTGAGGGCGGGGGCACGTGGGTATCAGATGCTAAACAGTACTGGCAGCTTCGCAAAACAAACTGGGCTGGTTAGGGGGCGGGGATTAACTCCGCACCCTAGGATGTTGCAGGGGTTCTAAACTCCCTCCCCCGACCCACCCCAGACCTGTAAACAAATCTAATTAAAAACAAGGGGCTTTACTTTATTCAACGTTGTTTCCCATTGATTTCAATAAATTGTGTCTGCTGCTGCTGCCGGCTACTTTTCCGCCAGTAGATGGCGAGCTTGAGCCCATATTCAGACTCATTTACATGCAGAGCAGTTTAGGGCATGGGCTTCGGCGCTGCAGGTGCCAATTCTGGTGGATACGTCATGTCCCAGGGCCGGATTTACTATAAGGCATACTTGACAGCTGCCTAGGGGCGCATGGCCACAGGAGGGCGCCTGGCACATTGAATATTAAGTGCAGTAAAACTTCTTTGTAAATTAAAATGGTCTGGGAATATTTTTGTGTAAATTATTGCCTGACTTTTTTGTTTTTCTGTAAATGGCAAGAATGACTGCACTGATAAGGGGGTGCAATGTGAGGTGACATTGTTCGGATGATGTCTGGGGCACCAATTGGAGCAAAAAAAATGTGTGTCGATTCAGTGCCCGGGGGGATGGGGTAGGCACCGGAAGGTACAGTGCCTGAGGGACCCCAAGGATTAAATCCGGCCCTGCGTGTCCCCCAGTGCACATGTAGATTTTAAATACAGCGCCCTCCGGTTCCAGTCCTTGCACGTTTCCTTTGCGCACCGCTGCTGTCTCATAACGCCCAACGATCAGCCAATGGCATGCCTCCGTTAAAAAGGGGCGGAGCAGCCCACCGTGAGCTTCGCGCAATCTCTATTATACAAAAACACATTTTAGACGCTGCTAAAATAACACCTGCCGTCACTGGCTGCACGTGTTCTAGTGCGCATGCGTTGGAAGTGTAGTGCAGCAGGGGCTCGCCAGTGTGTACAGTATGTGGCGGAGCCCGGCTGTTTGAGCAGCGGTCTGCATTCGGTTCGGGATCGCTTTAGAACCCGCCAGATTGGCCCATTGCACGTGTCGGAAATCAAATAAAACTCCGTTCCAAATATGAGAGTTTTATTATTAAAAATTGTTAACAACTGACAGTGGGGGCCGAGACAAATAATTCTGTCTAATTCCCCGGAGGGTTACACACCGCCCCTCCCCTTCCCCCATCAATGCCCATTAGCCCCCAGGGCTCAGAGCCCTGCGGGGGTGGGGGCGGGGGGGCTGAGGCCCTCCACCACCCCTCCCCCCGCAGTAGTTGGCGCCCCTGCCACCAATATTCACTTATGTATCCAATCTACTCATCTCCCGCAACACCTAACTCTATGTGCTGTCCGTTCTGTGTCCCCATTCTATGCTGTAGCGCCTTGACGCCAACGGCCTAGCTTAGTGCGGCTATATATAGCAAATATTAAATACTACAGTGCCGCACACGGCGATACCCCATGGCAGGGGCGTCCAACGTGCGCCGACATGACATCTTGTGCAGCCCACTGTCATGGTGAACAGTTTTATATTATTTCCCAATTTCCGCCTCATTTGTGCGTAGAATTGTTATCTGCTGTACACTATCAGTAAGTAACCTGATTTGGGTGTGTTCAGCCTGAATTATGTTTCATTCCTTTTCGGGTTGTTTGTATTTTAGCGCACGTGCGGCCCACACAAAGATGTAATGTTCGCCACTTTCAGAATACGTGGGCGCCTCTGCCCTATGGAGTGCCAGCTGCCAATCATCGTGTCAGCTGCTTCCAGAATACACGATGGGCCCTCGCGCGCTTACCCCCTAGGAGCGCTTTATTTACCACACGTGGGAATAACGTGCGCACGTGCCAGGTAAAGCACCCGCGGCACCCATGAATGGCATCACCTGGGCATGCCTCGTGCCACACAGCACGCATCACGGTGCCACACTGGGGTGACCTTTTTAACCAAAATAGCCATTTAAAGGAACACAAGCGGCGGCGGCTATACATTGCGAAATTACGTGTACACCGCAGTAGTGCTGGACAGTCACGCCGCATGACATGGTGTTACAGGAATAGGTCATTAATTACATGTGACAGAACGGGCATTACCGCATTCGACGAAATAATGCCCGTACATAAAATAACAGTCAACTGATTAATTTCTATTTCTCGTAGAGCGCTCTCAACAGGCAGAAGTGACATAAAGCGCTATGAAAAAACACACACAAATTAAAGATAAATAAAAAGCAAGTTAACACGTGAGACGTACTGCCTCCCGTCCCCGGCTTTTACTCCAGCAGCGCTCTGCATTCTGGGATTGGTCTGTCCAGAACGTCGAACCACAAGTCCCAGAAACCCAAACCCCTTCGCATAGGATACGCCATGACTGGCTAAAGGTGTCAGCTAGGCAGACCAAAGGGAGTCGGGGGCGGGGCACTATCCAGCGCGCGATGCAATAAGATGTCTGACTAAGGGCGAGACAGAGCACAGAGGGGGGCAGGCACTGGGGCAGGTGAGAGATAGAAGTAGACAGGCACTACGGCAGGTGAGAGGGAGGGAGCCAGGCACGAGGGCAGGTGAGAGAGGGAGCCAGGCACTGTTGCAGGTGAGGGAGAAAGGGAGAAGGCACGAGGGCAGGTGAGAGAGGGAGAAGGCACTGGGGCAGGTGTGAGAGAGAAGGGAGCAGTCACTGGGGCAGGTGAGAGAGGGAGCCAGGCACTGGGGCAGGTGAGAGAGAAAGGGAGAAGACACTGGGACAGGTGGGTGAGATTGCATTTAGCTACAATTGCAAACTGCTCCCATTCACAGTAAACGTAATACAAACTTGAGCTACATCAATGTAGAAATCATATTAACACTGTAACCGTTTCACGGTTGTACGTTGCAATGTGCTTCCCCCGACCATAACTTAATAAAACAATAAAAGCTTTTAAAACATGAATAATATTTGCTAATTTCCTAGAGCACCACCCAAAGAAGGAGAAATATATCGCACATGTACCAAATACACTGAATGAAAAACAGCAGCACCAATGTGCTGTAGAAAAAACACCTCAACGGAAAACTTCTGTTGAAGCGGTCAGTAGTGGGGCGTTGCGCTTGAATAAACCCTCCTTCTAGGTGTTTTAGTTTAGTCGGATCTTGGCTGATGTTGCCTAAAGCACTTAGCAGCGTTTTGGTCACGTGACTTGCTGTGGCGCAGGGGTTTGCGTGTTGGACCTGAAAGTCGAAGGTCGTGGGTTCGAGCTTGCTTGGTTAGTGGGTTTTTTCTTCTTGGGTGCCCACTTAGACGGTTGTGTGGCAGCTCAGCTTTGTGCTCTAAAACTATGCGCTATATGTGCTGAACCTACACTTTTCTTTGGCTTTGCTGAAACGAGTAACAGGCGCAGTATCAATGAAAGGACTTTGGTGCGGTCATTGTGTAGGCATGTGGTCCATAGTCAAGAAAGTCGCAATTTTGATTTCACTCTCGTTTTATCAGTTGCTGGGTGAAGTAGTCTTTAAGACATACCAGCAGAAGGTTTTATAAAGTCGTAACTGTGGCTCAGCGGGCTAGTGCTTCTTGCATGATGCCAGCAGGTCACGGGTTCGAATCTTCTGTTGTTTTTTTTTACTTTTCAGGTAACGTGTCGTATAAGACAGTTAATATCTTCAATTATAAGGCTGACGGCTCGGCTTGTGCTCAAAATAAGCGATATAGTCGCTGAATGTACAGATGTGTTTGGACTGTGCAGAGACGAGAAACAGGCAGAGTATTATTGAAAGGAGTTTGGTTCGGCCATTAGTTAGGCCAGTGCTCCATAGCCTAGAAATTCGTCATTTTAATTCCAGCCTCGTTTTAGCAGTTCATTTCAGTCTGAACCTCTGTGCATTTCACTTAAAGAAGTATCCGCTAGTTTGCCAGGTTCGAGTGTGGCTCAACGTGTTAGTGCATGCGCCTTTCCACCAGACTTTAGTGGGTTCGAATCCAGCTGGTATCATGAGTTTTTTTTGGTGAGCGTTCTATTGGACAACTTTCATCGCTGTCCTCTAAAACTAAGCGCAAACTAAGCGCTATACTTGAAGAATCAACTCTTTTGTTTAGTTTGTGCTTTGCCAGCCCATAGTCTAAATAGTCAACATTTTTATATTGGCCACCTTTTTTTTCTCCATCTTATCATATTTGTCTCGGGCTGGGCTTGATTGAAGATGCTTTAAACAAGTATTACTAGGCTTGCGTTGTCGTTACGCTGTGGCTCAGGGGTTTACGTTCTCGCCCGCAATTCAACAGGTCAGAGGTTCGAATTCCGTCTTCTTAGTATTTTTTCCTGGCTTGGTTGAACTTGCTTTAAACATGTTTTAGCAGACTCGGAGTTGAATTCTGCTCTAGCTCACCTGTTTGTTCTCTGTCACTTACACCAGCAAGTGAGCGGTTCGAATCCTGCTTTTTCCTAATAATTTTCTTGCCTTGGTTGAAGCTGCTTTAAACGCGTACTAGCAAGTTTAAAGCCATATCTGCTGTGGCTCAGCGGTTTGTGCACAAGCGTTTACTCTAGGCTGTTAAGGGTTCGAATCCTTATTTTCCTAGTGTTTATTTACTTCTCTGGTGACGACCACTATATGAACGATAATACCACTTGCACGTTCGTGACTCTCCGATGGCTCTGCAGCTAAAGCGCTCAACTATGGTTGCTGAACACTTTGGATGTTAAAGGTTCGAATCCTGCTTTTACCAGTATTTATTTTCTTCTGTGGTGATGCGCGCTATATGGCAGAGAATACCATATGCACTTTCGTGACTCTCCGATGGCTCTCCAAGTTACGCGCCCAACGATGGATGATGAATGCCTGGGGTTCGAATCCGATCAACCGCAACAAACAAGGTAAGTGCTCGAGTTCGAAGAACTGCAAGTCTGGTCAACTACTACAAATAAGGTAAGATTGTGTCTGAGAACTGCAAGTCTGAGCAACTACTACAAATAAGGTAAACTCGTGTCTGAGCAACTACTACAAATAAGGTAAGATCGCGTCAGCGAAACTACAAAAAGCAAGGTAAGTGTGGTGTGACACATACAAGATTGCGCACATGTGGATAATGGACGGAAATGTGGATAATGCAGAGAAAAGGTAAAGTGGAGGAGTGCGAAGAATAAAGAGGAAAAACATTTTTTTTTTCATTTTATGATTTTTTTTTTTACAAAAATGCTTTAACGCCGTTTAGGTTGTTTCTCGACAGTCGGAGATTCGAACCCACAGCCTTTTGGTTGCAATCCCAGAACCTATCCGCTACGCCGCAGCAACTGCTACATTAGCATTAATTCGGAAGTAATACTTATCCAACCACAAAATATGAACGTGACTATTACGTTTTAGGCTCAGATTGTTCTATTTTCCTGATTTTTACAAATAAAGACATACGGAAAGTAATTTTACAAATAAAGACAGAAAGTATGTTTTTAATCTCTATAAGTCTTTGTTTATCAATATGGAATAATACAGAAAAACTGGTCTTTTTTTCACTGCCTATTCATGCTAAAAAATCAAGCCTTCAAGGGCTGTGCAGCTTACCAGCATAAAAAGTGTCCAATGGAGAATTTCATCTGGAAATTAATTATGGTAATGGAAAACAACAGGGCAAGTCTGGAAACGTTACTTTGCTTCTTATCGGTATTTTTTGTGGTTTTACCGATTTATATCTTAAAATGGAGAAGATATTTTGCGTTCTACTATATACGGAAATTACTAGAAGTAAGACAGATTTTCACAGAAGAAAGACCAAACGTGAATAAACACAGAAAAATGCTAAAAACATAAATATGGATAGAGCCGGAAATAGCAAACAAATAAACACCATGAAACCGACCGCCTTCATTTATTACGCATGAACCAGCCTGGCAGAAGATTCAAGTGCTCCCCGATAGCATCGAGGGGAGCTGAGTGGCGCGAGCCTAAGGGTCAGCGGGGCTCAGGGGAGAGACACATGCTGAACCTAAGGGTCAGCGGGGTCGCGGGGCGGAGACACAGGCCGAACCTAAGGGTCAGCGGGGTCCCGGGGCTCAGGGGAGAAGGGAGGAGACACAGGCGGAAAGAGCTGGAGATCAAGCGAGGACCCGGCGGCGTCTACTTGGCAATGGCGAACAGTCAGCGCTGCCACTGTATAGGATGAGCGCGGGAGCAATGGGGGATATAGGCGGCGGGGCGGGGGATGGCGGGTGGAAGCAGCACCAGAGTTCGGGGAGGAAATAGCGGCACTCGAACCACTTGGCACGAGGGAGGATTGAGGCATGGCCGAGGAAGGAAGAACGAATGAAGACGGATGGCTGAAGCCGGAAGTAGTCGCGGGGATAGATGAGACGGGAAGTGGTGGCTGAAGGCAGTACACCGAAAGGGCGTCCTGGAGCCGGGTTAGAGGGGCGTAGGGACACCGACCGACGGTCCTCCTATCGGTAAACCTAACAGCGGTTTTGCTGGCGGGTCCCCAGGGTAAGGTTTAAGCCGGGGAGGGCGCTGAAGTGCTTCCCCGATCGGGGGAGGAGGGGGGCGCACAGGGCGCCGGTTCGAAGTGCTGGCCGATTTGGAGCGATGTTTACCTTGGTTGCACAGACGAGGACGGCGGAGAACAGTCGAAGGCACGATAGGATCAAGAGAGGAGAAGGGGAGGGGGCTGGACGACAATATCAACCTCTAATGAAGGTGGGGGGGGGGGAGCCAAGTAGCACAACATTAACCACAGGCGGTACTCACCAAATTGAACAGGTGCAGCACTGCTGCTGCAGGCACAAGCAGGCATGTAGATTTTTTAAAAATTAATTAAATTTTAATTATTTAATTATCTATCCGGCGCCTAAACCCGGGGGCGTCAAGGCGCCAGACAAAAGGACAGAGAAATAAACAGTTAAACCAAACAGAACCATAACCAAAGCGTGAAACAGAAGGCA